>JAJOZX010000630.1:997500-1127500 GCA_023014485.1 Bathynomus jamesi
AGGCGGAGTTCTCCCCCAAGCTATTCCCCCCAAAGGAGCATAAAGGGATAGTAAGAAAGGAAGAAGAGAGGGCCCAGAGCTGGGCACACTGAGGCACCCCCTTTGTTGCCAACCCAAAATGGGGTTGCAAGGGGCATGCAACTTGGAGGCGGAGTTCTCCCCCCAAGCTATACCCCCCAAAGAGGTATACCTAACCTAAGAGGCCTCTATGGGAGGGAAGGGGTTTTCTCACCACCCAAAGGACCATAAAAAGAATGGACCAGAGGTCCTTTCTCGGGCGGCTTCCCGAGCTCTTATGGGAGTCTTCTGCCATACACCGCCTTTTATAGAGTCCCAAACAGCCAGTTGGCTGAGTTGCCAGATAGCGCCATGTATTTAATTCATCAGCCAACAGAAGGCTGAGTTGCCAGATAGCGCAATGTATTTAATTCATCAGCCAATAGAAGGCTGAACTGCCAGTTTGCGTTTCACATCATGCTAACCCTACAGTTTAACGTGGAAACCGAATCAGAAATACATATCGTCAGGGAATGATTGCTCACTTTCACAACATCTCGCCGATTTGCTCATTTTGACAAAGATTAAGGTTTTCACACCATGCTACACCTACAGTTTAACGTGGAAACCGTATAAGAAATATATCTCGTCAGGGAATGATTGCTCACTTTCACAACATCTCGCCGATTTGCTTATTTTGACAAAGATTAAGGTTTTCACACCATGCTACACCTACAGTTTAACGTGGAAACCGAATAAGACATATATCTCGTCAGGGAATGATTGCTCACTTTCACAACATCTCGCCGATTTGCTCATTTTGACAAAGCTTAAGGTTTTCACACCATGCTAGACCTACAGTTTAACGTGGAAACCGAATCAGAAATACATCTCGTCAGGGAATGATTGCTCACTTTCACATCTCGCCGATTTGCTCATTTTCACAAAGATTAAGGTTTTCACACCATGCTAGACCTAAAGTTTAACGTGGAAACCGAATCAGAAATACATCTCGTCAGGGAATGATTGCTCACTTTCACAACATCTCGCCGATTTCCTCATTTTGACAAGATTAAGGTTTCCACACCATGCTAGACCTAGAGTTTAACGTTGAAACCGAATCAGAAATACATCTCGTCAGGGAATGATTGCTCACGCTTTCACATCATCTCACCGAAAAGAGTTCATTGTTGAGGACCCCAACATACAGTGGACCGATACAGGTGAGATCATTGTGGAAATAAAAAAAAATTTCGAGATTCCGGTATACCCGTTTGATCGAGTATTTCCTACAAAGGGTATGAAGCTCCACCCAGGTTTTGACGGCGGTGTGCCAATCACCTTCCAGGAATGCTTGAAAGAGCTTGTTTTTCAACATGCATTTGCCTAAATCACGCCCTACCCTTCGTGGGACAACCAATGATTGTCTTTGAAAAGGTGATATGCTCTCGAATGGCCGAAAATGACCGCCACAAGTCCTAAAACAACACCCATATTCATTCAGTGCTGCAATAGGAAACAAGGCTCTCCGCATGTAGGCAGGGGACGTACCCCTTATAAGTGGGTACTTCGTCGCTTAGAGTCAGTTTTACGTTACTTATTGTATCATACAAGTCATGGCAGGGCTTTACGAATCACCTGACCTTACTGGTGATAACGATTATTACGCCCAAGCGACATGCTTATTATTCAGTGCAATAGACTAGAACAGACTTTTCTCGTCACAGAACTTTGATGAAATTAATAGAGCGGCGGTCCAAACCCTCATTCAAGAACCCTGTGAAATGTAAGTATTTTCTTTTGTCATAATAAGGGTTTTCAAAATCGTGTTTAATTAATGTTTGTACACCATATATTTAGTGTACATATATATATATACATATGAAATAGGATCCCTCCTAAGGAGACGTAGTTTTACATTTAGGATAAAAACGAAGACGTAGAGCAAAAAAGTCATTATATTTGGCTGCAGCCGACGTTTCGGGCAACTCTACCCATTTTCAAGGCCTAATAAATAAAAAGCTAAAATTAATGCATGACAAAAAAAAAATATACGAATGTCAAAAACAAACTAATTTATAGCACAGAATAAAACCACTTCAAGAATAAAAATTAAAAAGCATAAAACAAGCATAAACCAAAAACAAAAATTAAAAATTATATACATGACAAATATACACGATAAAAGTAAAACTTTAAAACTAAAAACATTCAAACATAAATTAGTTAAAAACTTCACTAATAAAAAGTTAAATGAAAAACCGTAAAAGTGCACCAAACATACCATGCTCACTTGACAGCCACAAACAACTGAGGCGAAAAGGAGACAGGGTCAAGGGGAAAAAACAGAAAAATTTAGTTTGTAGGCATTCTAATTAATATAAAGGGGGTAACAGCTAGAATCAATATTTAAGCTGGAGTTAAGAAATTTAATGCACAGAGATTCGTAAATACGGAGAGAGGACGGACATTTTAATGATTTAAGAATTTTAAAGTTATTAACGGAAATATCAACTTTACACTTAACAGAATGATTTCTAATGGCAGACTGTTCCTTTTTAGATAAAACTTTCCCTGTCCTATGGCTAAGACCCATATGGGAGCAAAATCTTGCCTGCAAAGAACGAACTGTGCTGCCAACGTAGTTCCCCTGGGAACACCCAGGGCAGGTAAACAAATAAACGACAGAACAGTTCATCGCAGGGGGATTTTGTCCTTACAACGGAAAAAACATTCAAGGGTATTATTATTTACAAAAGCAACCTTAAAATCAGTGTGAAAATAAAATTTCCTCACCACACTCAACAATTGCTTTTTCACAAAAGTGTTAAATTGGTAGAGATCAGGTAAAACAAGATATTTACAATTCTTAGGCACATCATACGTTGGGATAAGGTTGGGGGAATAAACATTATTAAGAAATTTACCAATAATACCTTGTACAAGAACCCGTGGAAAACCATTTTTAAAGAAAATGAATGTTTTTTCCGTTGTAAGGACAAAATCCCCCCTGCGATGAACTGTTCTGTCGTTTATTTGTTTACCTGCCCTGGGTGTTCCCAGGGGAACTACGTTGGCAGCACAGTTCGTTCTTTGCAGGCAAGATTTTGCTCCCATATGGGTCTTAGCCATAGGACAGGGAAAGTTTTATCTAAAAAGGAACAGTCTGCCATTAGAAATCATTCTGTTAAGTGTAAAGTTGATATTTCCGTTAATAACTTTAAAATTCTTAAATCATTAAAATGTCCGTCCTCTCTCCGTATTTACGAATCTCTGTGCATTAAATTTCTGAACTCCAGCTTAAATATTGATTCTAGCTGTTACCCCCTTTATATTAATTAGAATGCCTACAAACTAAATTTTTCTGTTTTTTCCCCTTGACCCTGTCTCCTTTTCGCCTCAGTTGTTTGTGGCTGTCAAGTGAGCATGGTATGTTTGGTGCACTTTTACGGTTTTTCATTTAACTTTTTATTAGTGAAGTTTTTAACTAATTTATGTTTGAATGTTTTTAGTTTTAAAGTTTTACTTTTATCGTGTATATTTGTCATGTATATAATTTTTAATTTTTGTTTTTGGTTTATGCTTGTTTTATGCTTTTTAATTTTTATTCTTGAAGTGGTTTTATTCTGTGCTATAAATTAGTTTGTTTTTGACATTCGTATATTTTTTTTTTGTCATGCATTAATTTTAGCTTTTTATTTATTAGGCCTTGAAAATGGGTAGAGTTGCCCGAAACGTCGGCTGCAGCCAAATATAATGACTTTTTTGCTCTACGTCTTCGTTTTTATCCAATATATATATATATATATATATGTTTTGAAAATCGTGTTTAATTGATGTTTGTGCCCATATATTCAGTATACATATATACACAACAGATCTCGACAGTATTTCTCGGCAAATTAAAGATGAAATTATCTCTCACAATAACTGTGGGTAACTGCGGGTAAATAGATATTTTGTAACTCATCAAGAAATCCACTCGTATCAGACCAGAAATATATCAAAGCTTGTTATACCTCGATTGTCTTCATCTCAAAAAGCTAACCATTTTCATTGGATTGAAACTGTGGAATGACTTGCATGCCGCTATAAAAAATATTGCGAATGTAAATTTGTTTAAAACCAAGGTGAATTCCCGATTAATAATGGGATACCAGCAAAAATCTTGGATAAATGCCCACTAATATTGTTTAATATTGTCCATTAATATTGTTTAATTTGTAATACAGGTTTTAACTATTAATAATACTTATTTACCTATTTATTTATTTATTATTACTAATTTATAACAACTAGCGGCTTATTTTTAATAAGAGCCCAGTAAAGCCTAAAGCTTAAGGACCAAATTAAATAAAATAAATAGTCGAGCTTCAAAATTATTCAGGTCATTGTAAAATTGTAAATTGTAAAAAGCCTACTGTATTTATTTTATTATTAATAAAGGTTATTCAATTCAAGCGTGGGCAGGTTCTCTCAACGCAAACAAATCTCATTTATTTATTAGTTTTGATTAATACTATTTTTCCCGAAACGTGTTGTTCGCATCCAGCTTCATGACATTTATTGTACCTGCAGGAGTGAACCCGAGTTAGGGCGCGTTATAGCGACTTTTGACGAAATGGGGGTACCACCCCCATCCATCCCTATGATCCAGACGTCGTGGTATCGGGACAGGGTGATGAGTGCCGGATCATAGAGGAGGAGATGCTGTAAGTGTTTTTATTTATAGGCAAATTGAAATAAGCGAGTTTTCAAATTTGATTTTCATTCTCTAATATGTATATATATGTTAACCCCTCCGTCTATGGCCCTGGGGTGGTTCGGATCGACGGGGGTTCTAGTTAGGAGGCAGCAACGGATATTTCTTTTATAACATTCTAATTCTTTTCCGCCGGTCAAATGGTGGGTCGCCACTTGTTAAACTCTTGGCTACAGACTCGCCAGACTGTTATGCCAATATCTTCTATGGTGCTTGGGTTGTCTCTTTCTTAATTTGGGCAAAGGGTCGCCAGTTTTTAATTCTTCTCTTTCTATAATACTCTGATACTTTCTCTGATACTAAAATTATCGACTTTTCTTTTATAACTTATCGACTTAACTGACTAAGTTCTTCTGAAGAGAGCACGGCTCGAAGGGGAAAATAAAAAGTTTCTCTTACTGTAATTTACTTCTTAAAAATTTACAGGGAGTGGTCTGAATTTTACAGGGGTAGAGGTTCGACCTCTTTCGACCATGGCTCAGGCCGGAATCTAAAAAGTTAAGGAGGCAAGGGGCCTCTGCCCCTCCTCGCAGCGAGGCTGCTAACATGGGAGTCGTAGCAGTGACCAAAGCCGAGAGCCGTAATGAAGTGCAGTTCATTTTACAAATACATGTATAATATAAGCCTAAATGTTGGGGGAAGGAAGTTGAAGGTTAAGTTTTCGTTTGGGTTTATTACAATTACGATTACAATTATGGATTACTTCACATTCGCTTATGATTGTCCATTACAGTTCTATTAAAGTACATTCTTACATTATATATTAAGTCATTACATTTAATTACAGTTTCATTGAAGTACATTACATGTTATTATTAATTACAGTTTCATTAAAGTACATTACGTTATATTAAATTAAAGTTTTACAGTTAATTACAATTAAACATTTACTATAACTTTGTTTTGTTTTTTACAGTGTTTCAAAGTAATAGACAATTAAGATGTTAGAAATATAATACAAAGTACATGGGCACATACGGTATGGATTTATATACAACATAATATGTTATATTATGTTATAATATGTTATAAATTTGAATCGGAGCGAAAGGAGATTTTTATCTTAGAAGCGTTCGCTTCTGTCGTAGTGAGCGAAATTTGATAACTTACCTCAGCATTATCAAGTTCATCGCGGGAGGTGATATAAATAAAAATAAAAATAAAAAAAGTAATACGATAAGGTATTTGTGCGTTTTCGAACGAATGCATAAAGTTTGGCGTTTCAGAGACTGACACGAGTAAAAATGAATATTAATAAAATTTATATAGGGTAATGGTCAAGATAAGATATGGACGTATAGATGAATATGGTTGAATAATAATATTTATACTACATAACACCACAACATTATTATTAAAGAATTTACCATACATTGAATACGGAAGATGTCCAAATACTAAGCACATGATTCAGTGTACAAGGTATGGGAAACGTAGAGAGAATTAAGTTATTTTATGACGTCATAGTGTATAAGTCATTATTAGAAAAGATGAATTAGAGAAATACAGTAATGAATAAAGAAGTACAAATCGAAATTCTATCCAAAACTCGCTTAGGCGATTTTGGTTTCTCATGTAAAAATGAATATGGATTATTCATTGTTCATTTTTACAGTGTTCCCCCCTCTAAAATGGTATTAATTAATACAATAATATAATACAATTAATACAATACAATTGAGAAAATAACATCTAACGAATTCAAATTAGATGACGAATTTTTCTTTACATTACAAATTTTTATACAGAACAAGTGAGTTCGGGTGGTTGAGTACAATGCAGAGTAATCAAATCTTTAAAATGACACTTGCTTATAAAATATAAAAAATTCAAAGATTAATACTTTAATTTATGCAAACAGAATAATAGGATTAATACATTAATTTAGACAAACAATTAAGTTAGACAAAGAATGATATTTTAAAATTTTTAGCAAAATTTTATTTTTCTGTGGGGAAAATTACATTCATAATGAATAGGTAAAAGGGAAAAATATAAATTTTAAAGTTCGTGGACTTTCAAGGTTACCATGATAGTACAATTCATAACTAATTGTATTGACTATTGTAGGTAAAAAAACGAATTACGTAATGGATGATGTATAGGCCTGTGGTCTAGTGTGTATTTGTGTGTATTAGATACAAAGTGTGTATCTTATAATTTTGAGGGACAGATTAGCTAAGAGGATTTTTAAATTAACTGAATAAATGCCTGAGCAAAAATTTATATATAGTAAGCAAAAATGCTTAGGACTATATAAATAGCATAGTTAGCACTTACACGCTATGAAATAGTTTGTGATATCCAATGATTTTAGAATAAGGTTTGTATATATAGTATATATAGTGTGCATACATGCGTGTGTATGTGTAGGGATTTGGAAGGTTTTGAATTAACAAAGTTTAAAAATAATGTATAATAATTTAAGATGGGTTTAGGGTTATAAAATCTTTTAAGTTTAAGTCAATTATTGTTAAAATCTAATTACAGGTAGTATTAATGATGGTGTATGCATATGAGTTTCATGTGAAAGTGACTTGAAGTACGAAAGGAAATGAATTCGAATATGTATCAAAAGTAATAGAATTCAATTAGGATTATCGATTTTACGTAATTAAATCAGTTACACGTATATTAAGGTAATAAAAAAAACGTACTTAGAGGACCTTACAAGTAATGAAAGCAAATCTAGCGGTATTAAAAATTAAATTTTGAAGGTGGAATTAAATTCGACTAGTAACATTCCTAGCTATATATGAACTATATAACCATTATCATTAACCACAAGTATCGGTACGATAATTGAATTAAGAAAATTAAGAATACAAATTAAAAATAGAAATCAATTATAAACTATAATGAACTAAACATATAATATTCTTAAAAATATAAAACACAACTTAACATAAATTGAGGTTATGTTCCATCGTACCAAAGAGGAATTAACCATGGTTGAACCATTTCTCTGGTTGACACAGTTCAACTGGGGTTGGGGTGTTAAAATAAAATAAAATAAAAAGACAAAGTTTGGAGTACGACATTCGGGGGAATTGAGTGACTAAGCAGGGGGTATAAGTCTGAAATTGACAATTACATTTTTTCGTGAGCACTTTGCTCTTTTTTTTTTTTTTTTTTTTTTAAAGATTGCTTGTCACACTACTTAGAACAAAAATTAAAAGAGTTGAAACAAAACGGAGGGACGGCATGTTCCTCATATACATTACAATAATTATCCAAATAGTTACAACCTTTGAAAAAACGGTTTTGGTTACAAATAATAAATACATAACTATATATTTATATACGCAATAATGGCATGAAAAGAAAAGACAAATCGGTCAATTTTCTTCTTACAAAAAAAAGGTTAACTAAAGACACAAACCGGTCAATTCAGGTTGAATTTAATTCTCTTTTACAACAAAAAAAAGGTTGAATTAATTTCCTTTTACAACAAAAAAAAGGTTGAATTAAATTCTTAAATTACATTTTCTTAAATTAAATTCTCTTAAACTACAAAGAAAAAGTTGAATTCAATTGACTGCATTGAAATGACTTGGGACTTGAAAACTAACTTGGGACTTGAAAACTAACTTGGGACTTGAAAACTGAGACTTGAAACTGTCTGACTTGAACTCTATCAAGTATCTTTAAACTGTCTGACTTGAACTCTATCAAGTATCTTTAAACTGTCTGACTTGAACTCTATCAAGTATCTTTAAACTGTCTGACTTGAACTCTATCAAGTATCTTTAAACTGTCTAACTTGAACTCTATCAAGTATCTTTAAACTGTCTGACTTGAACTCTATCAAGTATCTTTAAACTGTCTGACTTGAACTCTATCAAGTATCTTTAAACTGTCTAACTTGAACTGGAACTTGAAACTGTTTTCAAGTATCTCTATAACTCTATAAACTCTCTGTAAACTCTCTTTTAATTTTGCACGTCAATTCAATTCAATAATTTGAAAAAATTGCAATAAAAAAATAAAAAATGTAAACATTTCACTCTAATGTACGCGAAGGTACGATACTATTATGTTTGGTACATAAAATAAAATTATTCTATACTGACTATAATAGTGAAATTAACTCTGAAATTAACTCTCTGAAATTACCTCTTTCTGTTACTTTTAACTTCTGTTACTTTTAACTTCTGTTATTTTTAACTTCTGTTACTTTTAACTTCTGTTACTTTTAACTTCTGTGAAAATTACTGTTTCACTAAAAAAAATGTTTCACTGGTGTCTGAAGTGTTCACTCTGTTTTGTGTTAAATTCTGGCTTGATACTTATTATTAACTGTTAATAATACTGACTTTTCAAATGTTTACAAATTACTTAAAAAAAAAAAACTCTGTACTTAACAAAATTTCTACGGCGAAATCCTTGACGTGTCCTGAAGACGTGTCTTCAAAACGTGTCTTGCTGGCTACTTCTTCTTGGATGAAAACTAGGCGTGGAGAACTTGGAGTCGTGACACACCGGTTCAAGGGTGGATGTTACGAACTGGAAGTCGTGACACGCCGGTCAACTGGTTTTATCCTGATGCAGGATGGGTCGCAGTAGGGTCGCCAAATGTTTATCCTGGCTATAGGGTCGCCAATTTGTTAACCCCTCCGTCTATGGCCCTGGGGTGGTTCGGATCGACGGGGGTTCTAGTTAGGAGGCAGCAACGGATATTTCTTCTATAACATTCTAATTCTTTTCCGCCGGTCAAATGGTGGGTCGCCACTTGTTAAACTCTTGGCTACAGACTCGCCAGACTGTTATGCCAATATCTTCTATGGTGCTTGGGTTGTCTCTTTCTTAATTTGGGCAAAGGGTCGCCAGTTTTTAATTCTTCTCTTTCTATAATACTCTGATACTTTCTCTGATACTAAAATTATCGACTTTTCTTTTATAACTTATCGACTTAACTGACTAAGTTCTTCTGAAGAGAGCACGGCTCGAAAGGGAAAATAAAAAGTTTCTCTTACTGTAATTTACTTCTTAAAAATTTACAGGAGTGGTCTGAATTTTACAGGGGTAGAGGTTCGACCTCTTTCGACCATGGCTCAGGCCGGAATCTAAAAAGTTAAGGAGGCAAGGGCCTCTGCCCCTCCTCGCAGCGAGGCTGCTAACATGGGAGTCGTAGCAGTGACCAAAGCCGAGAGCCGTAATGAAGTGCTGTTCATTTTACAAATACATGTATAATATAAGCCTAAATGTTGGGGGAAGGAAGTTGAAGGTTAAGTTCCCCCTTTTAAACACATGATCAGATGTTTGAAAGATTCCAAATAAAAATAAAAAATAAAAAAACTAATCGTATTTTTTTGCCGAGTCTTCATTTCTGAAGGCGATATCATTTCATAGTAGTACATAAGTACAATTTAAGTACACGACTGAGTACATTTTCGTTTGGGTTTATTACAATTACGATTACAATTATGGATTACTTCACATTCGCTTATGATTGTCCATTACAGTTCTATTAAAGTACATTCTTACATTATATATTAAGTCATTACATTTAATTACAGTTTCATTGAAGTACATTACAAGTTATTATTAATTACAGTTTCATTAAAGTACATTACGTTATATTAAATTAAAGTATTACAGTTAATTACAATTAAACAGTTACTATAACTTTGTTTTGTTTTTACAGCGTTTCAAAGTAATAGACAATTAAGATGTTAGAAATATAATACAAAGTACATGGGCACATACGGTATGGATTTATATACAACATAATATGTTATATTATGTTATAATATGTTATAAATTTGAATCGGAGCGAAAGGAGATTTTTATCTTAGAAGCGTTCGCTTCTGTCGTAGTGAGCGAAATTTGATAACTTACCTCAGCATTATCAAGTTCATCGCGGGAGGTGATATAAATAAAAATAAAAATAAAAAAAGTAATACGAGAAGGTATTTGTGCGTTTTCGAACGAATGCATAAAGTTTGGCGTTTCAGAGACTGACACGAGTAAAAATGAATATTAATAAAATTTATATAGGGTAATGGTCAAGATAAGATATGGACGTATAGATGAATATGGTTGAATAATAATATTTATACTACATAACACCACAACATTATTATTAAAGAATTTACCATACATTGAATACGGAAGATGTCCAAATACTAAGCACATGATTCAGTGTACAAGGTATGGGAAACGTAGAGAGAATTAAGTTATTTTATGACGTCATAGTGTATAAGTCATTATTAGAAAAGATGAATTAGAGAAATACAGTAATGAATAAAGAAGTACAAATCGAAATTCTATCCAAAACTCGCTTAGGCGATTTTGGTTTCTCATGTAAAAATGAATATGGATTATTCATTGTTCATTTTTACAGTGTTCCCCCTCTAAAATGGTATTAATTAATACATAATATAATACAATTAATACAATACAATTGAGAAAATAACATCTAACGAATTCAAATTAGATGACGAATTTTCTTTACATTACAAATTTTTATACAGAACAAGTGAGTTCGGGTGGTTGAGTACAATGCAGAGTAATCAAATCTTTAAAATGACACTTGCTTATAAAATATAAAAAATTCAAAGATTAATACTTTAATTTATGCAAACAGAATAATAGGATTAATACATTAATTTAGACAAACAATTAAGTTAGACAAAGAATGATATTTTAAAATTTTTAGCAAAATTTTATTTTTCTGTGGGGAAAATTACATTCATAATGAATAGGTAAAAGGGAAAAATATAAATTTTAAAGTTCGTGGACTTTCAAGGTTACCATGATAGTACAATTCATAACTAATTGTATTGACTATTGTAGGTAAAAAAACGAATTACGTAATGGATGATGTATAGGCCTGTGGTCTAGTGTGTATTTGTGTGTATTAGATACAAAGTGTGTATCTTATAATTTTGAGGGACAGATTAGCTAAGAGGATTTTTAAATTAACTGAATAAATGCCTGAGCAAAAATTTATATATAGTAAGCAAAAATGCTTAGGACTATATAAATAGCATAGTTAGCACTTACACGCTATGAAATAGTTTGTGATATCCAATGATTTTAGAATAAGGTTTGTATATATAGTATATATAGTGTGCATACATGCGTGTGTATGTGTAGGGATTTGGAAGGTTTTTGAATTAACAAAGTTTAAAAATAATGTTAATAATTTAAGATGGGTTTAGGGTTATAAAATCTTTTAAGTTTAAGTCAATTATTGTTAAAATCTAATTACAGGTAGTATTAATGATGGTGTATGCATATGAGTTTCATGTGAAAGTGACTTGAAGTACGGAAAGGAAATGAATTCGAATATGTATCAAAAGTAATAGAATTCAATTAGGATTATCGATTTTACGTAATTAAATCAGTTACACGTATATTAAGGTAATAAAAAAAACGTACTTAGAGGACCTTACAAGTAATGAAAGCAAATCTAGCGGTATTAAAAATTAAATTTTGAAGGTGGAATTAAATTCGACTAGTAACATTCCTAGCTATATAGAACTATATAACCATTATCATTAACCACAAGTATCGGTACGATAATTGAATTAAGAAAATTAAGAATACAAATTAAAAATAGAAATCAATTATAAACTATAATGAACTAAACATATAATATTCTTAAAAATATAAAACACAACTTAACATAAATTGAGGTTATGTTCCATCGTACCAAAGAGGAATTAACCATGGTTGAACCATTTCTCTGGTTGACACAGTTCAACTGGGGTTGGGGGTGTTAAAATAAAATAAAATAAAAAGACAAAGTTTGGAGTACGACATTCGGGGAATTGAGTGACTAAGCAGGGGGTATAATCTGAAATTGACAATTACATTTTTTCGTGAGCACTTTGCTCTTTTTTTTTTTTTTTTTTTTTTTAAAGATTGCTTGTCACACTACTTAGAACAAAAATTAAAAGAGTTGAAACAAAACGGAGGGACGGCATGTTCCTCATATACATTACAATAATTATCCAAATAGTTACAACCTTTGTAAAAACGGTTTTGGTTACAAATAATAAATTACATAACTATATATTTATATACGCAATAATGGCATGAAAAGAAAAGACAAATCGGTCAATTTTCTTCTTACAAAAAAAAGGTTAACTAAAGACACAAACCGGTCAATTCAGGTTGAATTTAATCTCTTTTACAACAAAAAAAAGGTTGAATTAATTTCTCTTTTACAACAAAAAAAAGGTTGAATTAAATTCTTAAATTACATTTTCTTAAATTAAATTCTCTTAAACTACAAAGAAAAGTTGAATTCAATTGACTGCATTGAAATGACTTGGGACTTGAAAACTAACTTGGGACTTGAAAACTAACTTGGGACTTGAAAACTGAGACTTGAAACTGTCTGACTTGAACTCTATCAAGTATCTTTAAACTGTCTGACTTGAACTCTATCAAGTATCTTTAAACTGTCTGACTTGAACTCTATCAAGTATCTTTAAACTGTCTGACTTGAACTCTATCAAGTATCTTTAAACTGTCTAACTTGAACTCTATCAAGTATCTTTAAACTGTCTGACTTGAACTCTATCAAGTATCTTTAACTGTCTGACTTGAACTCTATCAAGTATCTTTAAACTGTCTAACTTGAACTGGAACTTGAAACTGTTTTCAAGTATCTCTATAACTCTATAAACTCTCTGTAAACTCTCTCTTTTAATTTTGCACGTCAATTCAATTCAATAATTTGAAAAAATTGCAATAAAAATAAAAAATGTAAACATTTCACTCTAATGTACGCGAAGGTACGATACTATTATGTTTGGTACATAAAATAAAATTATTCTATACTGACTATAATAGTGAAATTAACTCTGAAATTAACTCTCTGAAATTACCTCTTTCTGTTACTTTTAACTTCTGTTACTTTTAACTTCTGTTATTTTTAACTTCTGTTACTTTTAACTTCTGTTACTTTTAACTTCTGTGAAAATTACTGTTTCACTAAAAAAAATGTTTCACTGGTGTCTGAAGTGTTCACTCTGTTTTGTGTTAAATTCTGGCTTGATACTTATTATTAACTGTTAATAATACTGACTTTTCAAATGTTTACAAATTACTTAAAAAAAAAAACTCTGTACTTAACAAAATTTCTACGGCGAAATCCTTGACGTGTCCTGAAGACGTGTCTTCAAAACGTGTCTTGCTGGCTACTTCTTCTTGGATGAAAACTAGGCGTGGAGAACTTGGAGTCGTGACACACCGGTTCAAGGGTGGATGTTACGAACTGGAAGTCGTGACACGCCGGTCAACTGGTTTTTATCCTGATGCAGGATGGTCGCAGTAGGGTCGCCAAATGTTTATCCTGGCTATAGGGTCGCCAATTTGTTAACCCCTCCGTCTATGGCCTGGGTGGTTCGGATCGACGGGGGTTCTAGTTAGGAGGCAGCAACGGATATTTCTTCTATAACATTCTAATTCTTTTCCCCGGTCAAATGGTGGGTCGCCACTTTTTAAACTCTTGGCTACAGACTCGCCAGACTGTTATGCCAATATCTTCTATGTGCTTGGGTTTGTCTCTTTCTTAATTTGGACAAAGGTCGCCAGTTTTTAATTCTTCTCTTTCTATAATACTCTGATACTTTCTCTGATACTAAAATTATCGCTTTTCTTTTATAACTTATCGACTTAACTGACTAATTCTTCTGAAGAGCCGGCTCGAAGGGAAATAAAGTTTCTCTTACTGTAATTTACTTCTTAAAAATTTACAGGGAGTGGTCTGAATTTTACAGGGGTAGAGGTTTCGACCTCTTTCGCGACCATGGCTCAGGCCGGATCTAAAAGTTAAGGAGGCAAGGGCCTCTGCCCCTCCTCGCAGCGATGCTGCTAACATGGGTCGTAGCAGTGACCAAAGCCGAGAGCCGTATGAAGTGCTGTTCATTTTACAAATACATGTATAATATAGCCTAAAATGTTGGGGAATAAGTTGAAGTTAAGTTCCCCCTTTTAACACATGATCAGATGTTTGAAAGATTCCAAATAAAAATAAAAAATAAAAAACTAATCGTATTTTTTTGCCGAGTCTTCATTTCTGAAGCGATATCATTTCATAGTAGTACATAAGTACAATTTAAGTACACGACTGAGTACATTTTCGTTGGGTTTATTACATACGATTACAATTATGGATTACTTCACATTCGCTTATGATTGTCCATTACAGTTCTATTAAAGTACATCTTACATTATATATTAAGTCATTACATTAATTACAGTTTCATTGAAGTACATTACAAGTTATTATTAATTACAGTTTCATAAAGTACATTACGTTATATTAAATTAAAGTATTACAGTTAATTACAATTAAACAGTTACTATAACTTTGTTTTGTTTTTACAGCGTTTCAAAGTAATAGACAATTAAGATGTTAGAAATATAAACAAAGTACATGGGCACATACGGTATGGATTTATATACAACATAATATGTTTATTATGTTATAATATGTTATAAATTTGAATCGGAGCGAAAGAGATTTTTATCTTAGAAGCGTTCGCTTTGTCGTAGTGAGCGAATTTGATAACTTACCTCAGCATTTTCAAGTTCATCGCGGGAGGTGATATAAATAAAAATGAAAATAAAAAAAGTAATACGAGAAGGTATTTGTGCGTTTTCGAACGAATGCAAAAGTTTGTGCGTTTCAGAGACTGACACGAGTAAAAATGAATATTAATAAAATTTATATAGGGTAATGGTCAAGATAAGATATGGACGTATAGATGAATATGGTTGAATAATAATATTTATACTACATAACACCACAACATTATTATTAAAGAATTTACCATACATTGAATACGGAAGATGTCCAAATACTAAGCACATGATTCAGTGTACAAGGTATGGGAAACGTAGAGAGAATTAAGTTATTTTATGACGTCATAGTTATAAGTCATTATTAGAAAAGATGAATTAGAGAAATACAGTAATGAATAAAGAAGTACAAATCGAAATTCTATCCAAAACTCGCTTAGGCGATTTTGGTTTCTCATGTAAAAATGAATATGGATTATTCATTGTTTCATTTTACAGTGTTCCCCCTCTAAAATGGTATTAATTAATACAATAATATAATACAATTAATACAATACAATTGAGAAAATAACATCTAACGAATTCAAATTAGATGACGAATTTTTCTTTACATTACAAATTTTTATACAGAACAAGTGAGTTCGGGTGGTTGAGTACAATGCAGAGTAATCAAATCTTTAAAATGACACTTGCTTATAAAATATAAAAAATTCAAAGATTAATACTTTAATTTATGCAAACAGAATAATAGGATAATACATTAATTTAGACAAACAATTAAGTTAGACAAAGAATGATATTTTAAAATTTTTAGCAAATTTTATTTTTCTGTGGGGAAAACTACATTCATAATGAATAGGTAAAAGGGAAAAATAAATTTTAAAGTTCGTGGACTTTCAAGGTTACCATGATAGTACAATTCATAACTAATTGTATTGACTATTGTAGGTAAAAAAACGAATTACGTAATGGATGATGTATAGGCCTGTGGTCTAGTGTGTATTTGTGTGTATTAGATACAAAGTGTGTATCTTATAATTTTGAGGGACAGATTAGCTAAGAGGATTTTTAAATTAACTGAATAAATGCCTGAGCAAAAATTTATATATAGTAAGCAAAAATGCTTAGGACTATATAAATAGCATAGTTAGCACTTACACGCTATGAAATAGTTTGTGATATCCAATGATTTTAGAATAAGGTTTGTATATATAGTATATATAGTGTGCATACATGCGTGTGTATGTGTAGGGATTTGGAAGGTTTTTGAATTAACAAAGTTTAAAAATAATGTATAATAATTTAAGATGGGTTTAGGGTTATAAAATCTTTTAAGTTTAAGTCAATTATTGTTAAAATCTAATTACAGGTAGTATTAATGATGGTGTATGCATATGAGTTTCATGTGAAAGTGACTTGAAGTACGGAAAGGAAATGAATTCGAATATGTATCAAAAGTAATAGAATTCAATTAGGATTATCGATTTTACGTAATTAAATCAGTTACACGTATATTAAGGTAATAAAAAACGTACTTAGAGGACCTTACAAGTAATGAAAGCAAATCTAGCGGTATTAAAATTAAATTTTGAAGGTGGAATTAAATTCGACTAGTAACATTCCTAGCTATATATGAACTATATAACCATTATCATTAACCACAAGTATCGGTACGATAATTGAATTAAGAAATTAAGAATACAAATTAAAAATAGAAATCAATTATAAACTATAATGAACTAAACATATAATATTCTTAAAAATATAAAAACACAACTTAACATAAATTGAGGTTATGTTCCATCGTACCAAAGAGGAATTAACCATGGTTGAACCATTTCTCTGGTTGACACAGTTCAACTGGGGTTGGGGGTGTTAAAATAAAATAAAATAAAAGACAAAGTTTGGAGTACGACATTCGGGGGAATTGAGTGACTAAGCAGGGGGTATAAGTCTGAAATTGACAATTACATTTTTTCGTGAGCACTTTGCTCTTTTTTTTTTTTTTTTTTTTTAAAGATTGCTTGTCACACTACTTAGAACAAAAATTAAAAGAGTTGAAACAAAACGGAGGGACGGCATGTTCCTCATATACATTACAATAATTATCCAAATAGTTACAACCTTTGTAAAAACGGTTTTTGGTTACAAATAATAAATTACATAACTATATATTTATATACGCAATAATGGCATGAAAGAAAAGACAAATCGGTCAATTTTCTTCTTACAAAAAAAAGGTTAACTAAAGACACAAACCGGTCAATTCAGGTTGAATTTAATTCTCTTTACAACAAAAAAAAGGTTGAATTAATTTCTCTTTACAACAAAAAAAAGGTTGAATTAAATTCTTAAATTACATTTTCTTAAATTAAATTCTCTTAAACTACAAAGAAAAAGTGAATTCAATTGACTGCATTGAAATGACTTGGGACTTGAAAACTAACTTGGGACTTGAAAACTAACTTGGGACTTGAAAACTGAGACTTGAAACTGTCTGACTTGAACTCTATCAAGTATCTTTAAACTGTCTGACTTGAACTCTATCAAGTATCTTTAAACTGTCTGACTTGAACTCTATCAAGTATCTTTAAACTGTCTGACTTGAACTCTATCAAGTATCTTTAAACTGTCTAACTTGAACTCTATCAAGTATCTTTAAACTGTCTGACTTGAACTCTATCAAGTATCTTTAAACTGTCTGACTTGAACTCTATCAAGTATCTTTAAACTGTCTAACTTGAACTGGAACTTGAAACTGTTTTCAGTATCTCTATAACTCTATAAACTCTCTGTAAACTCTCTCTTTTAATTTTGCACGTCAATTCAATTCAATAATTTGAAAAAATTGCAATAAAAAATAAAAAATGTAAACATTTCACTCTAATGTACGCGAAGGTACGATACTATTATGTTTGGTACATAAAATAAAATTATTCTATACTGACTATAATAGTGAAATTAACTCTGAAATTAACTCTCTGAAATTACCTCTTTCTGTTACTTTTAACTTCTGTTACTTTTAACTTCTGTTATTTTTAACTTCTGTTACTTTTAACTTCTGTTACTTTTAACTTCTGTGAAAATTACTGTTTCACTAAAAAAAATGTTTCACTGGTGTCTGAAGTGTTCACTCTGTTTTGTGTTAAATTCTGGCTTGATACTTATTATTAACTGTTAATAATACTGACTTTTCAAATGTTTACAAATTACTTAAAAAAAAAAACTCTGTACTTAACAAAATTTCTACGGCGAAATCCTTGACGTGTCCTGAAGACGTGTCTTCAAAACGTGTCTTGCTGGCTACTTCTTCTTGGATGAAAACTAGGCGTGGAGAACTTGGAGTCGTGACACACCGGTTCAAGGGTGGATGTTACGAACTGGAAGTCGTGACACGCCGGTCAACTGGTTTTATCCTGATGCAGGGTAATTTCTATCCTGGCCAAAGAGTGGCCACTTGTTAAAATCCTCTTCTTAAAATCTTCTTCTAATCTTGGTAGTAGGGTCGCCAAATGTTTATCCTGGCTATAGGGTCGCCAATTTGTTAACCCCTCCGTCTATGGCCCTGGGGTGGTTCGGATCGACGGGGGTTTAGTTAGGAGGCAGCAACGGATATTTCTTCTATAACATTCTAATTCTTTTCCGCCGGTCAAATGGTGGGTCGCCACTTGTTAAACTCTTGGCTACAGACTCGCCAGACTGTTATGCCAATATCTTCTATGGTGCTTGGGTTGTCTCTTTCTTAATTTGGGCAAAGGGTCGCCTGTTTTTAATTCTTCTCTTTCTATAATACTCTGATACTTTCTCTGATACTAAAATTATCGACTTTTCTTTTATAACTTATCGACTTAACTGACTAAGTTCTTCTGAAGAGAGCACGGCTCGAAGGGGAAAATAAAAAGTTTCTCTTACTGTAATTTACTTCTTAAAAATTTACAGGGAGTGGTCTGAATTTTACAGGGGTAGAGGTTCGACCTCTTTCGACCATGGCTCAGGCCGGAATCTAAAAAGTTAAGGAGGCAAGGGGCCTCTGCCCCTCCTCGCAGCGAGGCTGCTAACATGGGAGTCGTAGCAGTGACCAAAGCCGAGAGCCGTAATGAAGTGCTGTTCATTTTACAAATACATGTATAATATAAGCCTAAATGTTGGGGGAAGGAAGTTGAAGGTTAAGTTCCCCCTTTTAAACACATGATCAGATGTTTGAAAGATTCCAAATAAAAATAAAAAATAAAAAAACTAATCGTATTTTTTTGCCGAGTCTTCATTTCTGAAGGCGATATCATTTCATAGTAGTACATAAGTACAATTTAAGTACACGACTGAGTACATTTTCGTTTGGGTTTATTACAATTACGATTACAATTATGGATTACTTCACATTCGCTTATGATTGTCCATTACAGTTCTATTAAAGTACATTCTTACATTATATATTAAGTCATTACATTTAATTACAGTTTCATTGAAGTACATTACAAGTTATTATTAATTACAGTTTCATTAAAGTACATTACGTTATATTAAATTAAAGTATTACAGTTAATTACAATTAAACAGTTACTATAACTTTGTTTTGTTTTTACAGCGTTTCAAAGTAATAGACAATTAAGATGTTAGAAATATAATACAAAGTACATGGGCACATACGGTATGGATTTATATACAACATAATATGTTATATTATGTTATAATATGTTATAAATTTGAATCGGAGCGAAAGGAGATTTTTATCTTAGAAGCGTTCGCTTTTGTCTTAGTGAGCGGAATTTGATCACTTACCTCAGCATTTTCGAGTTCATCGTGGGAGGTGATATAAATAAAAATGAAAATAAAAAAAGTAATACGAGAAGGTATTTGTGCGTTTTCGAACGAATGCATAAAGTTTTGCGTTTCAGAGACTGACACGAGTAAAAATGAATATTTAATAAAATTTATATAGGGTAATGGTCAAGATAAGATATGGACGTATAGATGAATATGGTTGAATAATAATATTTATACTACATAACACCACAACATTATTATTAAAGAATTTACCATACACTGAATACGGAAGATGTCCAAATACTAAGCACATGTTTCAGTGTATAAGGTATGGGAAACGTAGAGAGAATTAAGTTATTTTATGACGTCATAGTGTATAAGTCATTATTAGAAAAGATGAATTAGAGAAATACAGTAATGAATAAAGAAGTACAAATCGAAATTCTATCCAAAACTCGCTTAGGCGATTTTGGTTTCTCATGTAAAAATGAATATGGATTATTCATTGTTCATTTTTACACACACACACACACACACACACACACACATATATATATATATATATATATATATATATATATATATATATATAGCTCGTAAACATTGACGAGATGTCATATTATCGCTTTGAAAATTGTTTTGTGTTACTTCTCAATTATAATTGGCTGTCTAATTCCACTTTTTGTTCTGATGTAGGTTTCCACAAGATAAATTATGCTCATTGATTTAACCGGATCTTTCCGCGTTTATAATATAACCTAACATAAACTAAATACCGTTCACTTACAAGCATTGAAAATTAGCTTGTATTGCTTCGCGTTTTAAATCGACATTCTAATAGCCTTTTGCTCTGAGTTTTCTACAGCATAAAATTATTCCTACGATATTTCAATTATTAGCTGTTTCCATCCCCACTATTTCAGTGTGTATATATATATATATATATATATATATATATTATATATATATATATATATATATTTGCCGCCATACACATTACTTTTAGCGGCAACCCGCTTCATGCATCTATTTTAATTACAGGGCACTCGGCCATGACATAAACACTTTCGACGAAAGGAGAACGCGTGCTTCGCCGAACAGTCCACCCAGCGATGCAGAGGTCGCAGTATTGAGTCACAGACGGTTAAGTGAGCGCGAATTTACTGACGAATTAATGTAAGTGTTTTGAGTCCATATAGTATTTTTAAAGTAGATTTTTCTACAAGGTAAATTATACTCATTGATTTATCTGGCTCTTTTCTCGTTTATAACGTTTCAATCGGAAATAACATAAATAGCAGCTATAGTTGTAAAACATTTTTAGTTATTCTCTGCTTCCTTCATCGTTATTTCCGGATATATATATATATATAATATATAATATATATATATACGGCTTTTTTATATTTCTTGTACAGCTATTTTTAAGTGCATTCGTTTTTTAAAATAGTTTTCGCTTTATTTTACAAGAACGAAACGGAGTTAGAAGAGATTATAAACACTTTTGGAGAAAGGGTGGCGGACGAAGTGGTATCCACACCACGCTGCGAATCAGATGTCATGGTGTTGTCGCACGACAACTCATCCGAATGCGCTGTCATCGCAGAGATTATGTAAGTACTTTTTAGGATATTAACAAAACACAACATTATTTTCATTTATTAAACATGTACAAAAAGGGGCGCGCCCCAATTCTTTATTGTTACAAATGTATATACAGATTTACACAATATAGGGCTTACAGGGGTTGCAACATGTGGGAATTTTTTTTTATCTGTCTGCATACATATCTATCGTTCATATTTGTGTCACACAAATCGAATAAATTTAAAAAATTCATAACCCACAGGTCTCGTTATAAAAACTTGAAGTTGATATGGGCCCAAATTACCTCAGGCACACGTAATTGCGCGATAAAATTTACGATTTTCGAGTCGTGCCATGGCGAGAGACCGAGTGAATCGAAGTAGTATAGTCTTTCCTTAGTTTTAAAATAAAGCAAACCAGTGAATTCCCTCGCCACCCACAATGTCGGTGTTAACGATTGCACCGTGCCAGCTTCTCGTGCTAGGTGGCATCAATATTTCATTCTTTGCAAAAACCCCGATAAATTTGGAACGCGCGAAACAGTCACTTTTCACCACTCTCTTGAGGGTATTTGCGTCCATTTTAAAAATCTGTGCTTATATTGGAAACGATCCATCTCTATTAGGGCCTGTGTTTCTAGATACATTAGTACACTAATAGGCGCGTCTGTAGGCTTGGCGAAATCCAAACGTACTGCCACCGTACCGGTCTGCTGGGCGTTTAAATGGGTGTTTACCCCCGCGGTTAAGTCAGGCGTAAGGTCAAATGAATAAATGTTAAACTGTTCCACAAATTCTTTCTGTGTTAGGCCGATTCCGAGTTCGTCACACACCCCTGTGTTATGGGCTAAACCGCTGTATGCTCTCGCGCAGAGCGGGAACACAGCATCTGACGAGTAGTCCATATTCATTGTCCCACCCAATGCGACGCCATTGATATATAAAATATTTTTAAGTCCAAAATTTTCAAACTTCAAGGCACTCTTTTTATAATCCCCATTCGTCGAAGCGTGGTCTTGCATCCCAATTAAAATCCTTTTAGGCAGTACTCCAAGAGCGATGTTTTCTATCTGTTTCGATGCCAATCCTGTGGGGATCGTGTACAGTTTGATCTGTACCCTGTTAATTGGGTATTTCACTGTGGTGTGTAACAGTTCTTTCTCAATTTCTATATGTTTCGCGGAACTTAGCTTCACTCGGCGTATACGCAAATATGCCTCCATGATATGGATCACAACAGGTTTCGCGCCTTCTTCTTGGTCAGCGCCAGATTTATACAGATCTCAGGGCTCGTGCGGGTAAGTTTCAATTTCATATCAACACCGTTCATAAGTAACTTCTCCTGGAATGTAAAGTCCGTGTGCAAGCGTCCAAAACATTCATATATCTTTTTTTTAGAATTTTTAAATTTATCCTTTATTCCATCTTCATCTTTAGTGTGGTAATACCCTCGGCAGATAAAAAGGTATCCTTCGCTTCTTTTGAAAAGTTGAGGACATTTTCCAGATACGATCGTAGGTGGTAATACCCCGTGCCTGCCGAGATGTTAGTCTGATTTAAATATACGTCACACTGGCTGAATATGGTGTGCAGAAAGTTTGTTTCGGGGTATGCAGCATAATTATCATCGCAGTCCGTTCCGTCAGAATGAGCTATGCGTAGTTTAGTATACATGTCCATACAGCCCGGATCAAAAAAGTTGGCCTGAGCTGGGTATCACGAATTCTATAGGGGCACTGGGTGAACTAATCGTGTTTAAAGGGTTAATTGTAATAAAGTCACTGTGCTCAATAGATACTTGAGTTGGAGGCATATCAAAGAGGGATAGCTCCGATTTACAGCACTGTGAACTGCAAGGATGAATGAAACGTGCCATGGTGAGTTAGAAACAGTGCCACCTCCCGCGACGACTGTTAAACAATCTATGATTCGTGAGACTAGCTTCCTCAGTTTATATCAGTTAAAAAAATGATCAACCATAGGTTTCATACGCTTAGAACACTTCCTTTTTGCACCCTTTTACGTTTAACACCACGTGATTCCTTCTTCATAACAGCTCTCTTCTTCTTTACACCACGTGATGGCACTCCCTTCTTCTTCCTAGCAGCCCTCTTCTTTACATCATGTGTTGGCAACCCCTTCTTCTTCTTCTTCTTTCCTCCGCCACGCATTTTCCTCTTCGCATCTTTGATGATTTCATCCCGCGTACGCCTTAAATGTTTTTTTAGAGCTTCTTTAGGTTTAGTACCCGCGAGCATTTCTTCTGCCGCGTTAAATCCTGTTTGTAAGCCTTCCTACCAAGGTACCTGGCCCCCCTCTTCAATAGTGGTACAGCTGTGCGCAGTATGGATGAAAAAATGGCCCCAAGGCCGCTGCCGCGCTGATATCTCACACCCCGGTACACCGTGAATGGTTTTCTGACCATTATAACTCAGTGCGGCGAAAGTGCAGCTTCACTGTCAAGCTCCCGTCACCGAATGGGAAATTTTTACCCTCCACCGTTCTTATATATATTGAGATATTAGTTATTAGATTAGTTGCGACATTCACATAATGGGGCCTGTCATATGTAATACTCAAACCCCTGCCTCTATGGTTGGGATGTGCAATGCGTACCAGTCGGCCTGGGTGTCCCCAACAAATTGGTGTTCTACTATATTGCTATAAATATAGCACATTTCTGGCGGCTCAGGGCCTTCAGCCATTTTCTCCATCTTCAGCTGGTACATTAAGCGGGACAAGTTATCCGGTACCACGTGATAGGTGTCTCTTTGGAAGGCTGCTCGATAACGCCCCTCGGTTATAATTTTGAACTCTCCGTCTTTAAGATTTCTATTAGCCTTTGATTTTAGCATTAGAGTATGTGCAGCGCCTCCTCTGTTTACGATTTCGTATATTAAATCATTCGTAAGGTGCGAGTTTTTTAAACATATGTTTAAGTCTCTCACAACATCTCAACCGAACCATAGCGACCCGGGCCTAGTGTCACAGTTGTACTGAAAAACTGTGCGACCTTAGTCCGGGCGATGCGTATAGTTTCGTCCCGAGTTACCCCGGCTTTGGCGCACTCGTCACAGTTTCTAAGAATTGTAAAAACGGCGTCTTTATAATCAATATTTAAAAAGACGGTGTCCAGCTGAATTTCACATACCCCCACCTCATACGAATCACGACCCAAATCAATGGGCCCATGGAGTTCTGTTACAAAGTTGGCTAATGTGTTGTTAGGGTGCATAGACAGGGATGAGGAGGACGGGAGTGTGACGTAGAAATGGTTGGGGCCATGCTGCATACTAATTAAGCTTCATGACTGCATCGGCTTTTATATAGGTATTGAAGCTTTCTGGATAATAACCACTTCACCAGGTACATCTTCTTTCCTGCGCCTTTGCTCCCTAAAATTTTCTCAATTTTAAACACGTTTTTTCCTAAATTAAATGCCACTTTCTGAAGTTCCTCGCGGTAAAAAACCCCGAGATTTCTTCCCCATTCAAATCTTCAACGTAATACATCATTATCTCGCCTTTAGGCCTCATAGCTCTAACTTTAAAAATCTCGCGTGTCCATCCTTGCTCAAAACCCTTCGCGAATTTATTTCCCGAACGTGACAACCTTACATAATCATTGATTTTGAAACGCACAGATTGTGGTGGCGTGGTGGTGGTGGTCCATCACTTCTCGGTCGCCTGCCTCTTTCTAAAACATCGTTAGGCGTTGTACCGATCGTACGGTGGTGTGAGCGGTTGTAGGATGAAGCCAATGATCGAGAACGTTTATATATCTGAGCGTGCTTTTATGTGTAAAATAACGGTGCATGCGTTCCTTTATGGTACGCTGAACTCTTTCAGCTAAAGATGCTTTATGTATAGAGTTGGAAGTGTAATAGCTGATATTAAACTCTGACATGTTCTGAAAAGCACGCCCTATAAATTCTTTCCCCATGTCCGTACAAAAATAGCCTGGAATCCTGTTTTCTTTCAACATCAGTGTTTTGGTTGCTTTAGCGACTGTTTCAGGCGATTTATTTTTCAGGGGAACTAACCACAGGTATCTAGAGAATACATCTATTATGAATAGGATGTAGCGGTAACCATCGTTGTACACCGAATATCTTTGCATGTCTGTTAAATCTGCCTGCCAAATAGAATCAATCGATGCGGCTGTTGTCTTGGCTGTTTTAAACCTTTTTCTCACCGGTTTATGAAGTGTGTAAGCATCCTGGGCACGCAAAAATCTCTCAACATCCTTTTTCCTTACGCCATAAGTACCTCTGTACAGTCTATTAACGCCACCATAGGATGCTGGGCTAGAAATGTCATAATAGTGCTTACTTAATACGTTAGCCATTTGCGTATTTTAGAGGCACGTGGATAAGGTTGGCCTTCTACTCTCTTCTTTCTTCTCTTCAGAGACACTGCAGCTGTTGTGGGTGAAGGTGTACTCAGTTGTGACACGTGCGATGCATGCTCCAAGTCTTTTAACCTATTCAGATTACCTATCAATGTTTTGGGGACATTTATTTGCTGTAGTCTTGCCTTAATATGCTCCATCCTGTTGGTGATGGCCTGTCCCACTTTCTCACCAGATCATGAACAATATCAACGATATTGGACCCTTGCACCCTTGTCCATCAACAATGACCTCGCCTGTGTCGCCCCACTGTATGATAGGGTCCTCACTCAATAGGTTATAAAGACTTAAACCTTTATTCCTCAATGTATGGGGGAGGCTGTTTTTTAGCACATGTTCGATGTGCTGTGTTCCGCTACTCTTTGGTTGCTCAGGCCCTGTACCACTATGCTCAGCGCTACTCGAGCTGTGCCTCACGGGGAGCTCTGTAGGCTGTTTATAATCTTCGTACTCGTGAAGAAATTTCTGCAAAGCCTCTTGATACAAAACCCTTTTCTCATCAGGCGCCTTTTCACTGTTTAATAGGAGTAGTAGCTCACTCTCCATTCTTTTAAGCCTACTTTTACGGGGCTCTAGAGCAGCGTCTGGGGTCCTTTGTAATGAAGCATACACCTCGTGCGGGATCACAACCACCTTCTTCATTATATTAAGCTAGTCAGTAAAGGACCCAAAATTGAAAATAAGATGGGTAGGAACGACCCCTCTTTGTACAATAATACGCTTTTTCTTACCCACAGTCTGACTTTTATGGGCGAGCGTCGTATTATGTTCTTGTAACGACGTAAGCGAGCCTTCTGACAGGATTTCATTGGAACATTACATTTTATAACATTGAGGCAGATTTCACAGATGCATTTTAAAAAGTCAGAGTCGATATTTTTAACAAGCACTGCTGCAACGCCCGAGGCAGTCGTTGATAGATTTTTATTAATTCATGGTATTTCTTTATCCTATTCGTCATTCTGGAATGTACACGGTTTCAGGTTCGTTTGGAAATATATTCGTTCTTAGAAGCACCCTAAACGTGTTTCGTGGGTGAAGGTCGCATAGCAAATATCCATAATGCTGCTTTGTGACCTCTTTATAAACCTCCAAAAACTCCTTACGCTGACTCGGGAACATTTGACTGGCTAATACTCCAATTTGTGACACATCTCTACGTTGCGCGAATAAGACTAGATATTGCGTATTTAACGATACATCGCGCATGTATCTATTTTTGAAAAATAGATTCTGATTGATGAAGAACACGCTTATGTTAAGGTGGTGGGAGAATACTGTAAATGTCTCGGCAAACGTTTTATCCATCTCCAACATGAGGTCGTCAATTACGATGACTGTATGTTCATTTCCCTTTAGTGAATTAACGTCATAGACCCCCTTATGGAACAAAACATCGTCCTGGTACTCGTTGAACACTGATTGGTATGTCGAATAGCACCATATAACTTTATGCACAAATTTTGAGAACATTTCACCCTTTTCTTTAATAATTTTAAGCATAAACACCGTTTTACCACATCCTGTAGGTCCAGATATAATACATGTGGATGGGCTCGTGAATCTGAATTTTTCTACAGCATCCATTTCTAACACGTCACACCCCTAAGTGACTCATTTACAGAATATCACAAATAACGAGTTCTGCTCCTTATATTTTGTTTTCTTCTTCCACAGAACCGTGAATGACGACGATGTACACCCACCATCATCGACATCACGGGTGAATCCATTGGCCGTGCATCTACAGGGCCCATACCCTCAACGGCGGCACGCTCAAAGCGGCGACACGCTGAAGAGTCCTCCACGTCAGGTATAAAGCGCGCGAAATACGCGCCGGTTGATGGACAATCCGCGGTACAACCCCAACCCTCAACGTCTTACGCTACCAACCCTACATCAGCTTCCTCGACCCCTTGTACTTCCTCCACAGCCCCCACCCGTTCTGTAGAGTCTGCTGTAATAGACCCCCAGCCCTCAACGTCTTACGGCGCAATCCCCACATCGTCCAATATAGGCACTCGTCCATCCTCCTCAGCGGTGACTCGCTCTGTTGAGGATGATATAACATTTGAGTTGGTGCGCTCCGCAACCCCGACCCCAGCCTTGACTAGAAATCGGTATATAGTCAGGGTTGACCCTAGATCCCTGTATAGCAATGGAATTGAGCGCGGGCTACGTCGCGTTGTAGAGCGCATTGTAGAGTTTGCCCTTCAGAACCGCGACGAGCGTGAAGTCAGGACGAGTCTGTCCTTCGGTTTCGGCTCAGATGATAACGATGTAGATGATTTTTGGTGGTAGTGCCATTTAGACGTTTGGCTGCTGAGATGTAGAATATATATTAGCGCGTATAATGCAAGCCGCCCAAAGTAGTATAGCATTCAATATGGACAACTTCACGGTAAATATTGACCGTGTATTCCGTGTTACACTCTTAACTTCAATTCTCAGGCTATTTATAGAGGCATATAAACGTCGATCGTGGTTGCGGCTTTATAGCATTAGTCCTAGCACGTATGTTTACTGTACAAAATACGAAGCCGATCAATTTGGTTGCCTACGATCGTGGAGCGTGCCCGTAAACTAGCTGTAGACTGTGAACTTGAATTTGACTGTAATATGGGTCCTGAAGACTGAGAAGGGTAGAACAGGAAATGAATGTCCGTATAGTGGTATTTGGCCTGGATGATCGTAGGACTGTGTATGTTTTTAAAAGCAGTGTGAGAGATCGTACAAGACCCCTACTTATTTTAGGACTGTCAGGTACAACGTATCTCCCCATCCGTAATATAAGGTGCCTTTACGCGAGTTATGATAAAAGTCGAAAATATGGGCGACATCATGATTTGTGTAAGGGGTGTCTCGAGTTTGCAGATGATATAGTGAAACATTGTAAAGATTGCCACATGGTATGTGAGCAGTGTAAAAGCCCCAAATGTGAAAGCCGTGTAGTTGAAGCTGAGAAGAGGGATTGTAATGTGTGTAGACGCACATTTTTCAACAATAACTGTTTTGACTCCATAAATCAATTGGCACGTGCAGGAAAATGAGAATCTGTGAATGTGGCATGTTTCACACCTTGAATGGTAGCGGAAATTTCAAGCACAAGTGTGACGAAATTCACTGTTCTACATGCCATGAGAAATATAAGGCGGATGGCGTAAAGCATGTATGTTATATGAAAGACAAAGCCTAAAAACAAACCTTGTATAACTGTATACTACGATATAGAAACATATACGAACGCCGAAACCAAAGAGGTATTCCACATTTACTTGTGAGCCAGACTATCTGCAACGAGTGTATGGAGATCGAGTGTGACGAGTGCCCCAAATGTGGTAAACGGACAAACGTTTTTAAACGAATGTCCACGATAGCCCTGTGAAACTATTTGTGTCCTATATTGTCAAGTTAGCCGACAAGTTAAAAAAATGACTGTGTATATTCTTGCCCATAACGGGGCAAAATTTGACACACAGTTCCTTTATAAGGAGCTGCTCGAGCACGATCATCGAGATATTACAGGTGATCCCTTGAAAAGAGAAACAAACTTATACAGATGCAAATAAGAGGTAATGTGCAATTTAAAGATACTTTATTATTCACGCCTTGTAAATTAGCAAAGCTACCCAAGGTGATGGGGGTAGCAGCTGAAGTATCAAAAGGCTACTTCCCTTACACTTTCCTCACTAGCGAGACTTTAAACTACGTAGGTCTACCTCCACCCAAACATTATTTTAACTATGATTGTATGAGTGTAGATGACGTGAAGACTTTGATCGATACTACACAGTTTTAATGAACGTAATCCTTATAATATAGCTGCTGAGTGTGAACGTTATTGCGTGAATGATGTGCGCGTGCTTAGAGTATGTTTCCAAGCCTTTAGAAGAATGTACATAGGCCGTTTCAAATGCGATCCGCTGCAAGTCGCAACCACCATCGCGTCACTATGCTTTACGGTGTTCAAGAATAACTTCATGCCTAAAGCCACCTTAACCATTATTCACAGAAACAACCCCCGCAGTTACGGCCACAAGGCTATTTACTGGCTCATACACCTACAGCACAGACAGGTGTATACATAAAGCACGCCCGCAACACGGGTGAAGTACCCATTAAGATTAATGGTCGTGTTTTTTGGGTTGATGGACTAAGTGAAAACCGTGTCACGTGAGAAGACTGTGTACTTTTAACGGATGCTGGTGGCATGGATGCCCCCGTCCTGAGTGTGGAATCACCGGAGATATCCACGGTAGATCTCCTGCCGACTGCCGTGCGTGGACGCGCACCCGATCAACTTATAGGTCCCAGTTCACACAAATCTTGTGGGAGCATGAATATGATGCACGGATGGAAACGATGAGCGTATGAGGAATAACCATCAACGTTCAATGGTACTGGATCCTCTCAAATGCGGTGATAGCTTGTTCGGTGGGCGTACAAATCCCTTCAAGCTATACTTTCCACCTACGGAGGGCGTGAAACTTCACTACTACGACTTCTGTTCTTTATACCCATACGTGATGAAGAACAACCCGTACCCCGTGGGCGCTCCTGAAAAGTGGGCCTAACCTGCCCTCCATCATGAATTTTCAAGAAATTTGAATGATCGCTACTTTGGGCTCTCTTTCGTAGATGTGCTCCCCCCTTGCGAATTATAGATGCCGATCTTACCCGTCGTCATTGACCACAAGCTCATGTTTCCCCTGTGCGTGAAGTGTACGGAAGAGAATAACGGTAATTGTAACTATACACCCCACCAACGTAAGATCAGAGGCGTATATACAAGTCCTGAGCTGGCCCTAGCCGTACGCCATGGGTATAGAATACTGAAGATACATGAGGTTTGGAGGTTTCAGAAGCTATCCAACCTTTTGACACCGTATATAAACGCATTTTTGAAGGATAAGGTTGAGGCATCAGTTTATCCGCGAGGAGTTGACACCGAAGATGAAAAGTCTGCCTATATTCAAGGTCACCGTGACCACCAAGATATACAACTTGATCGCGCCCAAATTGCAAAGAATCCTGGGAAGCGCTTTAGTGCAAAGTTGTGGCTAAACAGTCTATGGGGAAAATTTGCACAGAATACTGGCAAGGGAAACGTTCATTTGGCACAAAGCTATAGCGAAGTCTGGGATTATGCCAATGCACCCGATAAAGAAGTCATAGAAATCGTGAATGTAGGTAATACTTACATAATAAAGTACAACAACACTGAATTGGCCACAGATACCTCAAGGGTTACAAACATTCGTGTAGCCAGCTTCACAACAGCCTACGCCCGCATCAAACTTTGGGGTTTATTGCATTCTCTTGGGCGACGGGTTTTGTATGCCGATACAGATCGCCTGATATTCACAGCGAGGGAGGGTGAAAACATGCCTGCTATTGGTGAATTCCTCGGCGAGCTCACTGATGAGATCAAGGATGAGTATGGGGACAATGCATACGCCGACTCTTTTGTCTCAACAGGACCTAAAACTTATGGGGTACGGGTGAGGGGGAATACGAAATATATCGTGAAGGCAAAGGGTATCACGCTTAACCAAGCGAATCGGCAGGTCGTTAACTTTGATTCGCTGAAGGATCTAGTGTGTTTGGACGATGATGAGGGCGAACGGCCTCCCCAACTAATTGTAGGCACCCACAATTTTCGGGCGCAGAAACTGGGGTGTGTGAAGGAACTTAGGGGTACGAAGGTGTGCCGTAACACCTATAGGAAACGTTACCAGTTACCTGGTACCTATGACCGTACCCTTTGGTTACCATAATCTTTGATGGGTCTAATGCTAACTTATTCGTCACACGTATTTGTAACTTAATATGTATTTGAACTTCTTTTATGTGCCTATTGTTAACTTATTTATTGCACGTGTTTCTAAATATATACATGCTGATTATTTCGTTTATTAAATAAATCGTGCATCGACTTGTGTTTCACTTTGCGTGTGTGCGTGTGTACAGTAAAGTTAACCCGCCCACTGTAAGACTGGACGTGATTCATCCCGTAGCCTGAGCAGTAGGGTAGGTTGATTTTGGAACTGTGATCTTGGACTAGTCTAGATAGAAAGGTATTAATGTATAAAAAACGTTGCACCAACTCATATTTGTGAAAATGATTGTATTTTTTGAGGATTGTTAATTATTTTTAAGTTGTAAAATTGCCGAATTTTACGCGTAAAATCGCGCGCGTGGCATTCGCGCAATGTAAACAAACAAAATATCGGATCTTATTTCATCAAAATAATCAATTAAAATTCGGCTTTTTTAACAAAACGATGCTTGAAACTTATTGTAAATGCATTATAGATGTTTATTAGTGTATTATTTTGTATTTTTTAATGATATTTACCTATACAATGTGTATTAATTAAGTTATTTTATGATGCATTCATTTAATTGTTTATTTTCAGATATTTCATAAAAATGGGTGAAAAACGGAAGTCTGCAGTGTTAACTCGAAGTGATAGTGCCAAAAAATTCAGTGGCCAGCCTTCCCCTTTGGATAAAACAGAGCATCCTACCCTCCGCCAAGTTATTCAGTACAGTTATTTCCTCCAAAACAGCCACGCGGACTTGAAAGACTATGATATTGCTAAAATGATAGCAAAGGATGTGATTGAGATCTGGCAGGCAGTGAACCCGCGGCTGCCCCTGTATGAGGAATATTATGTAGTGAAATTGGTGGATAAAGTGTGCTTCAAGAAAGCAAGAGATAAAGAGGAAATCTCTTTCTACAGTCCAGGAGCAGAATCTGGAGGAAAAGCTGGATAAACTTTTTGACATTTCTGCTTGCACCTGTAAGCTACCTGTTCGTCTCTGTGATGACAATGCTGTAAAGTGCAAGAAAGAAAATTGTCAAACACAGCACATAATCTGCACTTGTCCTCCCAGTAAGAAGGTAATGCTATTATTTTTTAACTTTTAACTGGCCTAACTTAGTGCGATTAGGTGCCTTTTAAACGGAAGGAAATTCAATACTTGTAATTGAAAAATATCTGCATTTTCCTCCTGTAATCTTCCTTTCCCCCTCCCCCTGGTAATAGAAATTAATAATCAATTTTTTTCAGGATTTTATCTCTTATTTTAGATCCGCTATTTAATATACTTTAATATTTCAGGTTCCAGTAGAGGAGAGGGAATACTTGAGAGATCAGAGGGCCAAAATAGGACCCAAGGGCTCTTTCCAGCTGGGATCTGTGGACCTGCTTAAGCCTGGCCTTGATGTGAAACAGATAATAGTTGATAAATCGAAAATGGACAGGGAAAAAGCTAGAATGAAAGTGAAAAGTGATGAAAAGCACAATGAGGGTCTGGAAAAGTTAGTCTGTATTGGGATTGATGGGAAAGTTGACAAGGACACTTTGCTGTACAGAGAAGTTAAGGATGAAAATGGGGAGACTAAGCTGAAGAAAGGAAAGGGACAAGGGCACCATTTGACTTTCACAAAGGAGCCGGGAACTGAAAGTGGAACATATCTTACTCACAGAGTCATCCCAATTAAAGGTGCGACTGGAGTTCTTCTTGGTGAAGAAGTTGCTAGTGTCTTGGAGGAGTTTAACAGTGTTCATACCCCGAAAGCTGTCCTCCTTGACAACACAAATACAAACACTGGCTGGGAGGGAGGCCTTGTAACAGCAGCTCTGGAAAATAAAATTGAGCGGAAATTGCACACCATTGGCTGTTCACTCCATCAGAATGAGCTTCCATTCAGAGCTGTTTTCAAGCATCTTGATGGCAGTACCAAAAGTCCCACTGCTTTCACTGGTCCGCTGGGAAAACTGTGGAATTCACCGAACTCAGTGGCCCCCTGGATAACATGGAATTTGCTGAGGAGACACTGAATGATCTCAGTAGCGACCAGAGGCTTCTTTTGGAGTGTGTGCTTGGAATTTCCAGGGGCAAAGTCAACCCAAGATTTGCTGCCTGGAAAATTGGACCATTAAACCATGCAAGATGGTTGACTTTGGCAATTAGATTGATGTGTCTGTGGACCAGAGGTGCTTACCCTCCAGAACTACAGGATAAGCTTTACCAGGCCATCAAGTTCATTGTGGAAGTGTATGCAGTCAGTTGGTTTGAGATCAAAAGGGACAGCAAGTTCCACAATCAGCAGCTGTACATCTTCAACATGATCCAGAGGATCAAGCAGCAGTCTGAAGAAATCCAGGGTGTTGCTTTCAAGAACCTGAAGTACAATGCTTTTGCCTTGCTGCCCGAGAATGTGCTGTACTCCATGATGAAGTCTGATGACTTGGAAGTGAGAGAAGCTGCTCTCAAGAAAATTCTATCCATCAGGTAAGCATTTATTAATTTAAAAAAATGTGAAAAAAAATTTGATTATGGGGATTTATTTAATAAAAAAAAGGCCCGAGTTCTATAAATCCCCATAATCGAATTTTTTTTCAAATTTTCTTTTCTCATTTCCCCCCCTCCCCTCTGATAATGGAAATAATCTTACCTTCTTTCTGAAAAAAAATTTGATTATGGAGATTTATAGAACTTGTTTTTTTTTTTTTTAATTTAAGTTAAATTAAATCAGCAATTCTGAGACTAATAAGGATTAAATCTTAAACTGGAATAAAAATAAATTAATTATTATTCTTTCAGAAGTGGGAAGCCAGCCAAGAAGAGGCTGAAGAAGATCACAGCCATAACATTGAAGCTACCCACTGGTCAGAACTAATCAACCTTTCTCAAAGTGGCATCTGTGAACCTGCTCTCACAGAAGACTTTTCTGACCAGGAGCTTCAAGAAGCATTGCTGAATGGCACAAAGCTGGAGCTGCCTGATCTGCCTTCACATTCTCAGAGTGTTGAAAGGGCCGTGAAGCTGACATCTGAAGCTTCCATACTGTTTATGGACTCGAATCAAGGCACAAACACATTCTGGCCAAAGCCCTAAGCCGCCAGATGAGGCCTTCCTTTGCTTCTAAGGGCTCTTACAGTGAAAATTATGATGATCTTGGGATCTAGATGTCTCTATTTGACTCTGTACATGTTTTTTTTACTTTTTTTTCAATAAAATTGTAACTTTTTTCAGGATTTTTTTATGAAAATAGCATGTTTTTTTCGGCCGAAAATTGCGAAAATGCGGTATTTTTCGGTACGATTTTTTGACGATTTTTTAAACGGTTTCCTCAAAAAACGGTTAAAGCTAGGGATCTGAAATTTTTTTCAGTTATTATCATATTAAGCCCTGACTATCTCGACTAGTTCAAAGTCGATATCTAAAAAAATGCAGAAAATCAACCTACCTTACTGAGCAGGCCTCTGTCCCCGCGTTCTCAGTTGACCTCTGTATACCCTTGGACTCAGACGTGTATTCTCTAGCGTGGAAGAAAAATAGTAATGGCGTCCTTCAATACTGCATGTTCAACGTTTATGAAATGGTATTCAGCAAAGTGTCAAGATATAGTGGATAGTGAAAAACTCCCTATCCCCTCCTCCTTTGACTCTTTTAAGGATGCATTAAATCGCGCGAAGGAGCAAGATGTACAAATACTCTATGGTTATTCTGGCGAGGGGGTTGTAGGATTTCGCAGTACAGACGATGTACTCAAGTATATTGTAGAACTAAGCTTTATAAAGGCACAAACGTGCACCGCGTGGTAGAAGAAGCGGCACGCTCAGAAACTAAACAACAGTTATGGATAGTGAGCCTTGTGGATGAGTGGTGCGATAAACGGTATTATATCATGCTACAACATGTCGATTACTCATACCCTACAACTGAAAATGTGAATCTCGTCATCATGGACAATCTTAAGTATTTTTACCAATACATTAATATATATCATGATGAGGTTTGTAGTGAGGTTGTAGCTAAAGGGTTATGTGAGTTTTTAGTAGACTTTAGAGATGAGTATCGTCTGTTAAATAAAAAGATAAATATGAACATATGTTTCTCTCAAATAGTCCGCCGGATTGTAATGATGTTTAGGAGAGATAAAACATTATAAAATGTGCCTAGTTCATGAAATTTACCCTGAGGGAAACTGTCTGGTGCGTATTCGGGGGAGTGGTAGTGAAAACGTTAAAACCGAAATTAGTTCTTGTACCGGAAAATTTCTGAAAACGCTTACCCAGTATAATGGGATACAACAATTCATGTTGGGCCAGCTCCGCACAGGTTTCATTAGATTATGGTGCGACTCGCACCTCACGGATCATACGGGTTCGAACAAACCCATTCACGTATCATCAGGGTGAGTCAACTGCCCATCGAACCGTTCCTGTCTGCCTGCGTGCCTCACGCGGCTCATAGTCTCCTCAGAGCTTGCACCGAGTAGATGTGCCATGGTCATCTCGATGAATACGATGGAACTCCCTTTCAGAAGAATTCTCAACGCCTCGTACGACGTCTCCGTGACGAAGTCGTTGCGTGTGTTCAGGCGGGAAACCGGCACCATTAACTGTGAGCTTGAAACGAACAGTAGACCTGCGAGCAAGCGCAACGTTATTTATTTAAATCTTGAGGAGATGCATAAAATCTTCGCGGTAGTTGAGAGGTGGGCTGAGGACCGCTATAAAATACCAGCTGACGTAGGTATAATAAGAGAGGTGATTAGTGAAGCCTCCTCATATACCGTTGTTTGCACATTGAGTGTAAATAACAATCAACCATGCGTTGATATACGATTGATGTGGAAGAACACGGCTGATAATGGCGTTCTTGTTCCTACACGGAACCGTTTCATCCTCGACAGAATGGTTGAGATCGTTGGATTCCGTAAGCTGAAACCTATGTTAGACACACGCATCTCAGACATGATTTATTTTGATACAGTACTTGAGTACGCTTACACCGCTCTGCTCGACGGATTTGTTGAATGTAGGAATGAGCAGGGAGAGAATGGACTAGCTCTGGACGCGTATTTAAAAGGTTTAGATTCTTCGAAATATCCTGAGCTTTGGTACAAAACGCTTGAGAGGTACGGTGCAGAGCTCGCCTACACGGTTCATCCCGAAGAGCTGTATCTCTATATAGTGGATAGCTGCCGTTGCGACTTGGAAGCTTATTTCAATTGTCGCTATGTCGAGTGAAGAAGAGTTCACGATTGAAAAGCTCGGTACGTTAAGAAAAACCCCCCGATTGGAAAGGCATGATTATAAACTTGTATTTATGGTAACGCCCGACGATGACGTTTTTGCGCGTGCTTTTGATAGCATTTTAGCAGCGCTTAAGGGCACCTTACCTGCCGAGTGTAAAGTGGGTACAAAAATAGCATTGAACAGTATGAAAGCCCTTTCCATTGAATATAAACCGCCGTATCAGTTAAACGGTGGGGTGATGCTTGGGCGGTTTTACCACATCGTGCAGAGTAATGGCGTTGTTGATGTATCGTCAATCACCTTCGAATTTAGCGTTTTGCACCGTAGGCGGTAAAGGCAATATATATTTTTACTGTAATAATAATGTGATTGTACGTTTTGTATATATTTTCCTGTACCAATATTTCATAATATAACTTTTGATAATATAACTATATATTTTTCTAAAAAAATTTTAATACTATGTTTTGTACGAGTATTATATATAATTAATATAAATATATATTTTTAATATGATTGTACGTTTTGTATATATTTTCCTGTACCAATAGTTGATAATATAACTTTTGATAAATAACTATATATTTTTCTAAAATTTTTGTTAATACTATGTTTTTACGAGTATATATATATATAATTAATATAAATATATATTTTTTAATATGATTGTAAGTTTTGTATATATTTTCCTGTACCAATATTTGATAATATAACTTTTGATAATATAACTATATATTTTTATAATATTTGGTTAATACTATGCTTTGTATGATTATATATTTCCCATTATATTATTTGATCATATATGTGCCCCGATGTATATGCACTAATTCATAAACAGAACGTTGTAGTGGTGTTTTATTTATTCCTTGTACACAATTATATCATTTATTTGGTTTCCTGATTAATTAATTAATTGCTAATTCTCAAATCGATCTTCTAAGCCAACTGGTATATATGCTTTAAATAAAATACATGGCACTATCTGGTAACTCAGTCTTCTATTGGCTGATTAATATATGAGTTAAATTAAATGATTAATGCTATCTGGCAACTCAGTGTGGCTGATGAGCCCGAGGCACCGGCTGTGGGAGTAATTAAGGGCATGGCGCTATTTGGCAATTCAGCCAACTGGCTGTTTAGGGGACTATAAAGGGCGGCGGAGCGGGAGAAGACTCTATATTCGCTCGGCCTTCGCCGAGCAAGGATCTCTAATCCTTCTTTTTAATGGCCCTTTGAGTGGTGAGGAAACCCCTTCCCTCATAGAGGCCTCTTAGGTTAGGTATACCCCTTTGGGGGGTTCAGCTTAGGGGAGAACTCCGCCTCCAAGTTGCATACCCCTCTTTCTCTCTTCCTCTCTTGCTATCTCTTTCTGCTCCTTTGGGGGGTGAGGAAACCCCTTCCTCTCCAAAGAGGCGCCCTTAGGATAGGTATGCCCCTTTTGGGAGTTCAGCTTGGGGGACAACTCCGCCTCCAAGTTGCATGCCCCTTGCAATCCCACTTTGGGGTTGGCAACAAAGGGGGGTGGGGGAGGTGCTTAGCAACGTGGGGGTGGGGGGTTTCACTCATTCAACAAGGGGGTGGGGGTTGACACTCTTGCAACAAAAGGGGTGGGTGTTGGCACTCTTACAACAAAGGGGGTGGGGGAGGTGGGACTCTTGCAACAAAGCGGTGGGGTGGCATTCTTGCAACATTATGCAACATTTCGTAATATTTTGCAATTGCACTGTTTTGCGTGGCATTCCACCCTTTTGACACCATACTACTGAGGTCCACTGACGATGATACAGCGACTGCTATCCTTGCTCATTTTGATAGAAGTCCCAATAAGTCTCTTCGGCGACTGTCCGCAGAGACAGGAGTGTCGAAAAGTAGCATCCATCGCATTCTTCAGGCTCACAAATGGCATCCATATAAACTTCAGATCCTACAGAAATTAAGTGAAGATGATCCCGACCGGCGGATGGAATTTTGTGAATGGGCTACGGAACAATATGCTCGGGATGCCAATTTCCCGTCCACCATTCTGTTCAGTGACGAGGCTGTTTTTTATGGAAATGGTGAGGTAAATCGACAGAACACCCGCTACTGGTCTCAAAACAACCCTCACTGGTTCACCTCTTCAAAGGAACAAGGTGCATCTCGGGTGATGGTATGGTGTGGCATTTGGAAGGATCATAGGCCCCCTCTTTTTCGATGAACATGTCACTGGAGGCACCTACCTACGTATGCTCAAGGAAGAAGCATTTCCCAGTGACTTGAACGAAGAAGGAAATTTCCCAACATGGTTCCAGCAAGACGGCGCTCCTGCACATTACAGCACTCAAGTAAGGGAATACCTGTACCAACAATTCCCTGGTCATTGGATAGGACGTCGAGGGCCTGTGGAATGGCCAGCTAGAAGCCCGGATCTCACGCCACTAGATTTTTATGTCTTTGGCCACTTGAAAGCGCTGGTATACGCAGAGAAAATTAGGAGTGTTGAACATTTGCGGCAGCGCATTATTGGGGCATGTAACACCATTACTCCTGACATCATTCACCGTGTGCTTGCTGACTGGGTATCACGTCTGAATTTGTGCATTGAAAACAATGGTGGACATATTGAACACGTTCTGTAAATAAAAGCTTTTGTTTTGCCTTTTTTTATTATTTTCCTATGATGCCGGACTTATGGGACACCCTGTATATATATATATATATATAACATACACACACACACGAGTGTGTATATATATATATATATATATATATAATATATATATATATATATACACATATTTTTATTATTAGCATTAATAATTATGGTATTTAACTTTGAAAATAATAAAGTGGTAAGCCCTTATTTAGTAAAATTAAATATATACCTTTAATAACACATGACATTTGTTTTCTTTATCTTGTTGCCTCGTTCATGGGTAAGTGAGCAAATGATTGAACAAACACAAACAGACAAAACACTTTTCTGGACAAAAAAAATGAAAATAAAAATTTCGAAGGTCTTTTTTTCCAAACCTGAAATTTTCCCCACATCAAAATATAAAACTTCAGGAGATCATCATTGCCTTGAAAACAGTGACGCATCTCTATATTCAGTGTAGTTAGTGTATTGAGCGTATTATTTACTGTATTCACTGTATTCAGTGTCTTCAATTTCCTATTTAGTTTATTCAATATATTTATGTTTGATCGTTCTTTCTTTTAATTTTGAATTCTGCCTTTATAACTCCACATAAGAATGTCCCTTCATTATTCTTAATTGAATCCTGAAAGTGTATAACCAGATGAGCTATTAAAGTCCGTAAAGTGACGTAATTGTTGCCCTTGCAATAAGATAAAACCATGAGGAAAAATTCGAAAAAAAGGTGTATGCAATATGAACATTTTAATTTAGAACCAATGATTCATCACTTGCACAGAAATTCCAGAGGGCCAATTTACAGTTTGAAGGTTACAGGTATAGGAGCGCGTCTTATATATATATATATATATTATATATATATATATATATATATATATAACATATATATATATATATATATATATATACACCTCATTGACATTGGTTTCTTAATTTAAATGAATTCCTTATTCAGTTAAAGAAATTCACACTATAATTTTGAAGGACTTAACTCTCATAAAATACATTATAGCGCATGTTTCATTTGTGCCAAAAAGAGTTTTACTAGTTGCAGATCCTTTGTTCAAGGTGTATGTATATATATATATATATATATATATATATATATATATATATATATATATATATATATATATATCCTTCGCATATAAAATGTTGCAGCAGCAGTTATTGGTTCTTTCCAATTCTTACAACGAAAACTTGTCATTAAAATTCAGAAGTTGAAGTTAACTTAAGAAAAGACCAAAAACTGATGGTAATTGGGGATGACAAACATTAATTTCAATGATGACGGTTATAAAGATTACAAGAAATCATGTTTAACCTAAATAGATCCATAATTTAAACAGAAATAGAGTAAAATGAAATTGACCGTTGCAGCGCACTTTAACCATAAATTGGCTATATATATATATATATATATATATATATATATATATATATATATATATATATATATATATGTTTGCTTGTACCTTATGGAGAATGGACGTGTTGTGTCTCTCTGTATTAACACCCAAATAAGAAAGGAATAAACTACTCGGCGGTTTATTCTGTTTACACCCGAAAGTGTATAAAGTATCAGTGAATTCTTGCATAAAAACTATTAAGTGAAATTCAGTAAAATTAAGAAAATGCAATACAGTTTACATAAATTATCATAAGTTTAACGTATATATTTAAACAGTAATACGGTGGCATTCGAGGAATCTTGAAACAAGGCAGGAAAAAGGTCATAAAAACCTAAAGGTTAGAAAACCCTCGTGACCATCGAAAGGAAAGAAAAGAGAAAGAAAGGAAGAAATAAATAAAAAATAAATAATTTTTGTGTGTATTTCTTTTTACGCTAATTAATGAATAGCATGACCATGGGTCCAAATTCTCACTTAATCTACAATTTGTGAAATCTGGAAACAACTGAAAATGCAGCAATAAGATGCGATTTCTTTCAAAAACTGCACGACTTTATCTGCATGAATTGGGATGATAAGAAAATATCTCTTGTCTCGAACGCGAAACAGATCGTGGGAATCAAATTTCTGTGTGACGCATGTACACAGACTGTAAACTCCGCGGTATTTAAAGAAATGGAGAAAGCAAACTCGAGTGTCACAAAAAAGGATGACATAATGAAAATTCGGGTAGATGAAAGAGAGGAGGAAACAACAAATAACAATATAATAACGAATAACAATATAATAATGAATAACAATATAAACAATATAATAAGGAATGAACACAGATAAAAAAAAGAGATAAGTAAAAGTTGCGAGCTAGTAAAACTCTAACGAGCGAAATGGTAAAAAGATAATAACTAGAAACGTAGGAAATAAACACCCAAAGAAAAATAATGATAATACCAAAATTAAGAACATTGAAAATAATAAGATAACAAGAAGTAGAAGCATAGAAAATATGTAAATACTACGCAAAAGGGAACTGCAGATATCGGGATGGGCAATGCATCTATGCACATCACACATTATGTCACACACATTACACAAGTGGATATTGCAAATTTTAAAAGTGTAAATTCCACCATATTTCTGTCTGCAACACCTATGCAAGATATGGGAGGTGCAAATACGGACAAAAATGCCGTTACCACCACCCTCAAAGGAACGCAACGGGTGAACAGGAAAAACGAACATCAAAGAAGGGTGCCAATTTTTAGACGTAGCCAACACAATTCAGCTGCTAAATACTATCCAGCAAATACAAAGTCAGCTGACAAATAGACAAATATAGGAATCCGCAAGCCGGACAGAAAGCACGCACAAAGACACTTCATGCGTTGTGGGACAACAGGTATCGACAAAGATAAAAAAAGGCAAATTCTCGGAGGACCACAAGGAAACGAAACCGGCACCACCTTTGGAAAACGAATCGGAACCACTTGTATGCGAAAACAATATAGAAAAAATAAAAATAATCATAGCCAACATTCAGGGCCTTAAATCAAATCATCCCTCGGACAAAGTTTCATACTTGAAAGGACTCATGCATGAAGCCGGTGCAGACTTTACATGCCTCACAGAAACTCATCTAAAGGACGGCCAGGCGAACTGTGAAAACTGTGAGTTCTGTGTTGACAAAAAAGAAATACAATTTGCCAACTATAACATACTCCGAGCCGACAGAACAGTGAGGCGTAAAGGACGTGAAAGGCATATAGCAGAAATGACTATAAGTACCTCAAACAGCTACGTAGAATGTGTAGCAGCAAAAGTTGAAAAATTAAATATGGTACTAATTGTAATGTACAGACCCCAAAACATGCCAACCTCAAAATTTTCAGATTCCATTGCAGAGGTAAGAAACTGGGTAAAAAATCTACACTCTCCAACGCCAAATATTTTTTTCCGTGGTGATTTTAATTTCCCATTCATGAAATATAAAAGGATAGGAAAATATATATATGCATACACCAGGACAAGTGGGCACCCAGGAAGACCGGGAGCAGGTAAAAATGCTACTAGCTCTAGCTGATGAAGTGATGTTAACACAAGAAATACTGTAACAGAAAACACAAGAAAAAACAACTGCCTAGATTTGGTATTCACAAACAACAGCAACCTAATTGATAATGTAGAAATATCCACAACTATAATATCGGACCACAACATTATTGAAATAATAACCAATATAAAAGCAACAAGAAAGGAAAGAACACGAACAACAGAAAGAAGCAAATTCGAAATTTTTAATTTTCACTCCAAAGCTATAAACTGGGAAGATGTTGCATCCAGCATGGAAGTAATAGATTGGAAAACCATTTTCGAGGCTAAGACAAGGGAAGAGATGCTAATGACTTTAGAGGAGAAGACGCTGGAAATTGTAGAAAACCATGTTCCAAAAATACAGTAAAGAGGAAAGAGAAGCGGGTTCGAGAGACAAAAGAGGTCATTGTTCTGAAAGAGAAAAAGAGTGACTGCAAAATTAAGTAACTATGAAGATAACAACATCAGGAAAATATTAAATGATAAACTGCAGAGTATCGATGACGTCATACAGGAACTAGTTGAGAAACATGCAGGAAAAGAAGAAGTGACGCTATAGAAGCGATAAAGGTTAATTCAAAGTACTTCTATAATTTTGCAAAAAGGAAGTCGAAAAACCATACGACTATCGGACCACCTCTGAAAAACGAGAACAGTGCTTTATATGATGATCTAACAGAAGTATCTGAAATATTAAGAGCTCAGTAAAAATCATCTTTCAGTATCCCAAAAACTGACAAACTGATGTGCGATAGAAACGCGTTCTTTGAAGAAGAACTACAAGGGGAAAGTAAGTTATAACGGACTTCGACTTTACGACAAATGATATTACACAAGCTATAGGGAAACTAAAAGTACACTCAACGGCAGGGAATGCAATCGCTGAGCCCCTATATTGGATATGGAGGCGATCACTAGACACAGGTGAAATATCGGGCATCATGAAGAGCGTGAACATAGTCCCAAGTAGTGTGGGCGCAAAAGGAGAGAGTGCACTGCAATTGAAAATGTTGATCAATGTTGCAAGAGTTTATGCAACTATGGGGGAGGAATTATCCTCCAAGTTGCAATGAACTCCCCCAGCTAGCTGGAGGAGACCTCTTTGGGGGAGAAGGTGAGACGGCCTCACCCCCCAAAGGAGTATACCTAATCTAAGAGAGAGAGGAGGAGGAGAGAGAGGAAGAGAGGTGTTCGCTTGACAGGAGCCAAGCGCATATTAAGACTTCATCCCAACGCTTGCTGTCTTATAAGCCCCTGATCAGCCAGTTGGCACAGTGTATACAACGTTTGGACAAATGCACGTACACTCCCGCCTATATGCCCATAAAATATAACACACACACACACGATTATATGCGCCGGGTTCGAGAACCGGTGACGGTGCACCCTTCCACAGTTGGTAGATAAATGGGAACATGGTTATCCTAGTGGTTGCTGGTTAAACTGTAGGTCTAAGGTGTAGTGTAAACATCCTCCCACGGTTGGTAGATAAATGGGAAACAAGGGTATCCTAGTGGCTAGTACGCATGGCTCCCCGTTAAACTGTATTGCAACACTCGGTCATGTTTATCTGTTTGTTTATTTCCCCTCTCTCTCTTCTCTCTCTCTCTCTCTCTCTCTCTCTCTCTCATATATATATATAGAGAGAGAGAGATATATATATATATATATATATATATTTCCCTGTTAAACAGTAGGTCTAAGGCGGATTAGAAACACCCTTCCACGGCTGGGAGACAATAGGATCCCTGTGTATCTTAGTGGTTGCTGGTTAAGCTGTAGGTCTAAGGTAGGGTGTAAAACTTGACCTTCGTCAGAATGAACAATTCGGGCTGAAGCCATCGAAAGCAAAGGAAAGGGAAACCTATATATGTACAGTTCCGGAAAAAAGTTCATCTAAAAAAATTCTGAAAACTATAAAATTTGGTACAAGAAGTGTCCACAAAAGATCGAAAATTTATAATTAGCAATCACTTCAAATTGCATTAATTAACTCTCTCTCTCTCTCTCTCTCTCTCTCTCTCTCCCTCTCTCTCTCTCGGGCGAACTTGAATTGGCTATTAAGGGCTTTTTTATCTGTAACTTCTGCAAATTAAAAATAAAATAGGACAAATGATACACATAGCATTAAAATGAAGGTGAAAATGTGCAGCACAAGTGAATAAATAGAAAGGAAATATGATCAAGGGGGGAAATGAAGAGAAAAAAGGCAAAAGCGATATAAACAAAAACCTACCTAAACAACAAATCCTAATTTGACGATGTAAATAGCTGAACGATAGGCCATAAATATTTGTGGAAAAAAAAAAATATATATATATATATATATATACACACATATATATATATATATATATATATATACACCTTGTGTAATATATATATATATTGTGTATGTATATATATACACAACATATATATATAATACATATATATATATACACACAGAATATATATTATAATATATATATATTGTATATATATATATATATATATATATATATTGTGTGTATATATATATATATTTTTTTTTTATTGGGGTTGTTTAACCTCCTTCGCAACATCTAAGGTCATATGACGGAGGGGACCTACAGCTTTACGTGGGATCAGAACCACGGGTCGCTATATAATCTGGGCGCGGAAGACGGTCTCCCATCCAACTACTACCCAGACCCAATGTCGCTTAACTTCGCTGATCTCCGGGAAGCGGCGTTACGACATTGGGCACGACGTAGCCCACACATATATATATATATATATATATATATATATATTTTAACTGTAAAAAACAGTACAATTAACGTAAAGAACGACGCTTGTATAGAAGAACGTTCCGCGCAAGATGAGGAGGGAGAACGAACAAATGAAAAAATGAGGTAACCACCCGGGAATCGAACCCGGGATCTTCCGATTGCCGGTCAGATATGATAACCACTACACCATGGGCCTCAATCAATCAGAAGTCGTAATTCTCCTACATACGAGCAGAAACCAATACCCTGAGGGGGCACCTCCCGCATGCCGCACATATATACATTTTAGGTGCAAACAACACACAGTATAATTAACGTAAAGAACGACGCTTCTGTAGAAGAACGTTCCGCGCAAGATGAGGAGGGAGAACGAACAAATGAAAAAATGAGGTAACCACACGGGAATCGAACCCGGGATCTTCCGATTGCCGGTCAGATATGATAACCACTACACCATGGGCCTCAATCAATCAGAAGTCGTAATTCGCCTACATACGAGCAGAAATCAATGCCCTGAGAGGGCACCTCCCGCATGCCGCACATATATACATTTTGAATGCAAACAACACAGAGTATAATTAACGTAAAGAACGACGCTTGTATAGAAGAACGTGCAGCGCAAGATGGGGTGGTTACCTCATTTTTCATTTGTTCGTTCTCCCTCCCCATCTTGCGCGGAACGTTCTTCTATACAAGCGTCGTTCTTTACGTCAATATATATATATATATATATTTTTTTTTTTCACGTGTTACCTTCGTGAAATAATTTTCATATATATATATATACACACTATATATATATATATATATACACAATATATATACAACACCATATATATACAATATATATATATATATGTACACAAATATATAATATATATACACTATATATATATATATATATATATATATATACACATATATATATATACACAATATATAATATATATATATATATGTAATATATATATATACACAATATATAATATATATATATATATGTATATATATATATATATATATATATATACACACACACAATTATATTAAATATCGTTCTGAAAATTTCGGAGTTTGGCGGAAGCGAGAGATAATATCGATTTTAAAATTCCAATAAATAAACTTTTCGCAGGAGTTTACTTCGAGATCATAAACTTTGGGGGTTGATGAACCGCATCCACCACCCGTCTCTGTTATTTTTTAAAAAATTATTTTAGAAGACTATCGTGCGATAGCGCAGGACACCATAAACTTTACAAGTACGAGATTTGTTTCGAATTCATGGGTAATTACTTTTAAAACTCTTCCACTTTCTGACGAATTATTTTTCAGAGGAAATAATAAATTTTGTGAACCTATTTTAGATGGGGCAACATAAACCAATTCACAAATTTATCTTCCAACCTCGTTAAGCCCCTCATATAATTGAATGTTTATTATATGTTCAAATCTCCCTTCCCTACCCAACTCATCAAAACCCCAGAATACAAGATTTATTTCCAAACAATGCGTTTCTCTCCACGGATATGGATCGGGCAAGGTATATCTGACACGCCCCAGATTTCACGAGACAGCCAATCACAGTACAATAGGCGGCGCATGAGAACGGCACAGGACCTCTGGTTGGAGGCTAGGCGTGCTTATACGTTAAGCCCCGCCCAAATTTCACCGAGGTCCAACAGGAAGCTCGTCAACCGGTTATTGTGGGATGTTCACAATTACGATCCCTGTTTATAAAAGGGGGCATTTTCATAAAAGGGCTCCAATTCAGTTATTTTTATCGAACAGTGCTTTTGAAATACCTCGCCATGAGCCAATCGCCGCAGCTCTTCCTCTCTCCGGATTTGTTTGAAGACGAGGATGCCTCATCGCTGTCTACAATTTATCTTTTCGCTACGACTGACCAGAATGAACTTCTTTCAACGCAGACTGTTGCAGAAATTTGTGACGGAGTGCAAGAACCGATCAATGAAGACGACATTAAAATGTAAGTAATTAATTTAATTTGTGATTATTTCCGTCGTTTCATTCAGTGTTAGCTAATTTCTAAAAACCATAATAAATACGTTTTGAAAAACTAGTTTGTGATTTATTCTTGGGCTATATACATCGTGTCATTCAGTGTTAAATAATTTATAAAAAGCTGTACTAAAACGAAGTTAAAGGATATCTTCCCAGAGGTCGAGGCCCGGTCTCTATTCATATATATATATTAGGCCGGGTCGAAAAGGGGTCAAGGTCGAGATTTTGCTTAGGTACATATTGTGAGGTTGATCATTTTGTAATAGTAGTATCCACACCAAAAATCAAGGCTGTGGGACCTTCGCTACCCCCGCCCCCCCTACTGATACTCACTTTTTACCATATGAATTTGTATGAGAAATAGGCCAAAAATCGAAAATCGTAAAAATCAACCCTAAATATTAATTTTTTTGCTTTCGGATGGCCAAAATCGGATTCCCCAGCACGAATTACATCAAAATAGACCATTCACCAACTTTTTTTGAGATCGGGGGATAGGGGGTAGGGTTTTAAATCCGGTGCTGACTCATAGCACCGGATATAAGACCTAATATTACTTTTTTTTTTCTTTCCAGATTCCTATTTAGGTACCTAGAATGTTAAAAGTTTGTATTAAAATACGTTATTTAATTTTAAAATATCAGTAATTAGTAAAATATAGTTAAAATCTTATTAAATTAAATTATGGCTACTAGAAAAAGAAGCCACAATGCAGCCTTCGGATATCCAGCATTGGATCCAGAATTGGTTATATTAATCGGCATAAATTTATTTTAAATACTTTAGAGTCTAGAAAAGAACTGCCTACTTTTGAGTGGAAAGGTCAATGGAAGGAATAAAACAAAACATTAGTTTTAGGTCAAAAATATTATTGAATTTCTGTCTCTTATTTTCTAAATTTCTACCAATAATAGCTAAAAATGTATGTATTAAATTTTTTTTTCAGGCATTTTTGTATTTTTAAATTTTTTTTTCATTAAAAAATATATACACAACTGTTTTATAAGCGAACTTTTGTAATAATACAAAAATTTCGAAGTAAATCGCAAATTATCTCGAATTTTATGAATTTTATGAAAAAAATTGAAACCGGTAGGCGGGGGTAGGGGTCCTCAGAATTCAAAAATATTTTACCAGGGTGTTACTATGATTGATTGAACCACCTCACACTATGTACGTAAGAAATAAAAAATTTCGACCCGGCCTAATATTTCCATATATACTGTATACACAGTATATACAGGGGTTAGACAAAATAATATGAACACCCGCCGATTTCACCGATTATCTTTACGGACTGCTCAGACACAAAGTAAACGGTCAAATGACTGGCAAACCTATTTAAATGCGTAACAGAGAGTGTATACGTCATGATATAACCCTCACGTTGTTTTTACAGATCTGAGTGAATTATGAATTAGCAGTTATGAAAGACCTGTCAGACTTCCAAAGAGGGCAAATTGTCGGAGCGCGGATGGCTGGTGCATCGGTGACGAAAACCGCTCAGATGTTCAATGAATCCAGAGGAACTGTCTCTATGGTCATGTCTGCATACCAAAACAATGGAAAGACAAGCACCGACAAATGCAATAGTGGACGCAAGAAGAAGCTGTGTGATCGAGACCGCCGGGTGCTAAAGCGCATTGTGACAAAGAACCATAAGACCACAGCTCCAAAAGTGACTGCAGAGCTTAACCAGCATCTTGCAAGCCAGGTATCGACCAGAACTGTACGTCGCGAGCTCCATGGAGCTGGATACCATGGGAGGGCTGCAATTGCCAAACCCTTCCTTTCGCACATCAACATTGAGCGGCGCAGAAAATGGTGTAATGACCATAAGAATTGGTCAATGGACCGGTGGAAGAATGTAGTCTACTCCGACGAATCCTCCTTTACGCTATTTCCATGTTCCCGTCGAGTTTACGTCTGGAGACAGCCTAAAGATGCTTATGACCCCGACTGCCTGACCCCAACCGTTAAGCATGGAGGCGGATCTGTGATGGTTTGGGCAGCAATATCGTGGAGGAATACTCTTGGCCCAGCTGTAGTACTGCATGGTAGGGTTAACGCACAGGTCTATCTGTCAATATTGGCTGACCAGGTCCATCCCATGGTCCAAACGCTGTTTCCCAATGGCGGCGCCGTCTTCCAGGATGATAATGCACCAATCCACACCGCTGGGGTCGTTAAAAACTGGTTTGAAGAGCATGTTAGTGAAGTAGAACGCTTGATTGGCCTCCACAATCCCAGGATCTTAACATTATCGAGCATCTGTGGTGTCAGTTGGAGCAGCAGCTCAGAAGCCGATTCCCACCGCTGGCGTCTTTGGAGGAACTGGAGCAGGGTTTGCTCGAAGAATGGCTCAGGATTCCTCTAGCCACTGTCCAAAAGCTGTATGAATCAATTCCCCGACGCATTGCAGCTGTTATTGCCGCTAAAGGAGGACCAACTCCATATTAAGAATAAAAACCGCCATTTATCAAGGTGTTCATATTATTTTGTCCAACCCCTGTATATGTTCCTCTGTGTGTATTTTGGTGAAAAACAATAGGTTTTTATTTATTGCCCATTCCCTGTTACCTTCGTGGTTATTTTCGTATATATATATATATATATATAATATATATATATATATATATATATATATATATGGTGTGGTTTTAATAATACAGTTCTTGACAACTTAAAAATTTATAGAAATTTCTACAGTAGGATTTTAGAAATATTAAAAACTTTTAAGAAATGCCTGCTGACCCTGGCTCGAGACCCGTTGCCGGCAGACGAAGCGTAGCACACCCATCTAATCTTCCTTTTGAGCTGTAAATTAGTGTACTTTTTTAATTATTGCCCTTTCTCTGTTTCCTTCGTGGTTTCCTTCGTATATCTTTTTTTAAGGATTTTTAAATTTATCCTTTATACTACTTTCATCTTTAGTCTGATAATAGCCTTCAGCGGTTAAAAAGGTGTCCTTCGCTTCTTTTGAAAAGTTGAGGACATTTTACAGATAGGCTCGTAGGTAATAATAGCCCGTTCCTGCCGAAATGTTAACCTGATTTAAATACACCTCTCACTGGCTGAATATGGAGTGTATAAATTTGGTTTCAGGGTATGCAGAGTAACTATCATCGCAGTCCGTTCCATTTGAATAGTAGGGGGCATATCAAAGAGGGACAGTTCCGATTTACAACATTGTAAACTACACGGATGGATGAAACGCGCCAGGATGAGTCAGAAATAATACCACCTCTCTCGACAACTAGTAATCAGCCTATGATTCGTGAGTAGTGTCCTCAGCTTATATCAGTTAAAAAAATTATCAGCCATAGGCTTCATACGCTTAGAACACTTCTTTTTGATGTCCTTTTACGTTTAGCACCACGTGTTGGTAACCCTTTCTTCCTGTCAACCCTCTTCTTTCCGCCACCACGCATTTTTCTCTTTCCATCTTTGATGATTTCGTCCCGTGTACGTTTTAAATGTTTTTTTAGAGCTTCTTTAGGTTTAGTTCCACCCATTATGTCTTCTACCGTGTTAAAACCTGATTGTAACGCCTTCTTCCTCCCGAGGTATCTAGCCCCCCCTCTTCAACAGTGGGACAGCGGTGCGTACTATGGTTGAAAAAATGGATCCAAGCCCACTCCCACGCTGATATGTCACCCCTCGATAGACTATGAAAGGCCTTCGGGTCATTATAACTGAATGCGACGAAAGTGTAGCTTCACTGTTAAGCTCCACTCATCGAATGGGAAGTTTTTTCCCTCAATCGTTCTTTATATATACCGAGATATTGGTTAATAGATTAGTTGCAACATTCACGTAATGGGGCTTTTCATATGTAATGCTCAAATTTTTCCCTCTATGTATTGTTGGGGATGTGTGCAATGCGCAGCAGGCGCGCCTGGGTGTCCCCAACAAATTGATACTCTACGATATTGCTGTAAATATAGCACATGTCTTGGGATGGGCAGCTTTCACTCAATTTCTCCATCTTCAACTGACAATTAAGCTGGACAAGTCATGTTGTTCCTCGTGAAAGGTATCTCTTTGGAGAGCTGCACTCTATCGGCCCTCACCCACAATTGTGAACAGCTCTTTATCTTTAATATTTCTACTAAACGTTGATTTTAACTTCAATGTGCGTGCAGGCGTGTCTATGTTTACGACTTCAAAAAGTAAATCGTTTGTCAGGAACGACTTTTCAAGAATCTTGTTTGACCCCGTCACAATGTCCATGACTTTGTCATAATGACCGATTCGCAGCGTTACATTTGTACAATAGTACTGTACCTCACCGAACAGGACTGATCGCATAGTGTTGTCTAAGGTTATGCCTAATTTTTCACACTCATCGAATCTTCTAATGATCAGAAATATGATCTGATCGTTTTCAAGTGTTAAAAATTTGGTGGCTAACTGGAGTTCACATAAACCCACCTCATACGAATCACGCTCCAATTCAATGGATCCGTGGAGTTTTGTCACAAAGTTGGCCAGGGTGTTGTTAGGATGTACAGACAGACGAAGAGGACGGGAGTGTGACATAGAAGTGGTTAGGTGCCATGTTGCATACTATTTAAGCTTCATTATTGCAGCAGCTTTTATATAGGTGTTGAAGCTTTCTGGGTAACCCAGCAATTTCACCAGGTACATTTTTCTCTTTCCTGAACCTTTGCTGTCAAAATTTTTTTCAATTTTAAACACACTTTTTCCTAAATTAAATGTCACTTTCTGCAACTTCCCGCGGTAAAAGCCTCCTGCGATTTCTTTCTCATTCAAATCTTCAATGTAATACAACATTATCTCGCCTTTAGGTCTTATAGCACAAACTTTAAAAATCTCACGTGTCCATCCTTGCTCAAATCCCTTCGCGAATTTATTTCCCGAACGTGATAGCCTTACATAATCATTGATTTTGAAATGTGTAGAGTGTGGTGGCGGTACTCCATCTCTTCTCACTTCTGTGCCGTACCTCTTTCTAAAATTTCGTTAGGTGTTGTGCCAATCGTGCGGTGGCATGTTTATATATCTGTATGTGTTTTTATGTATAAAATAGCGATGTATGCGTTCCTTTATGGTACGTTGAACTCTTTCAGCTAAAGAGGCCTTATGTATAGAACTGCTAGTGTAGTAACTGATATTAAACTCTGTCAGCATGTTCTGAAAAGCACGGCCTATAAATTCTTTCCCCATATCCGTACAAAAATAGCCAGGAACCCCATCTTCTTTTAACATCAACGTTTTGGTAGCTTTAGCAACTCTCTCGGGCGATTTATTTTTCAGTGGAATTAGCCACAGATATCTAGAGAATACATCTATTATGAATAGGATGCAGCGGTAGCCATCATTACATTGAATATCTTTACATGTCTGTTAAATCCGCTTGCCAAATAGAGTCAATCGAAGCCACTGTTGTCTTGGCCGTTTTAAACCTTTTTCTCACCGGCTTATGAAGTGTATAAACAACCTGCTCCCCCAAAAACCTCTCAACATCTTTTTTCCCTACTCTGTAAACACCTCTGTAGAGTCTATTAACGCCTCCATAGGAGGCGGGGTTAGAAATGTCATAATAGCGTTTACTCAATATGTTAGACAATTTGCGTATTTTAGAGACACGTGGATAAGGTTGGTCGTTGGTTCTTTTCTTTCTACTCTTCAGGGACGCTACTGCTAGGGTCGATGGCGTACTCAGTTGTGACACATGCAAGACTTGATCAAAGTCTTTTAACCTATTCAGATTACCTATCAATGTTTTGGGGACATTATTTGTTGTAGTCTTGTTTTAATATACTTCCATCCTGTTGGTGAGGGCCTGTCCCACTTTCTCACCAGATCATGGACAATGTCAACGATATTGGATCCCTGTACCCTTGTTCCTTCAACAATGACCTCGCCTGTATCGGCCCACTGTATGAAGGGGTCCTCACTCAATAGATTATAAAGACTTAAGCCTTTATTCCTCAATGTATGTGGGAGACTACTTTTTAATACATGTTCGATGTGTTGCGTTCCGTTATTCGGAGCTATTGAAGAATAGGGACCCCAGCCTTCTTTAGTTAGCTTTATAAGGCTAACTAACGAGAATATCATGACCTAACCTAACCAATCGTCAAGGGCGTACAGTTAACCTAACGATTGGTTAGGTGAGGTCGTGATATTTTCGTTAGTTAGCCTTATAAGCCTAACTAAAGAAGGCTGGGGTCCCTATTCTTCAATAGCTCCCGTTATTCTTTGGTTGGTCATCTCTAACTTCGGACCCGGGTCCTATGTCGCCATGCATAGCATTTGCGCTGTGCCTAATAACCACGGGGAGCTCTGTCGGATTCTTATAATCTTCGTACTCATGAAGAAATTTCTGCAGAACCTCTTGGTCGAAGAATCTTTTCTCATCAGGTGACTTTTCACTGTTTAATAGGGCTAACACTTCGCTTTCCATTCTTTTAAGCCTACTTTTTCTGGGTTCTAGAGCCGTGTTTGGAATCTTTGAACTTTGCAATGAAGCATACACCTCGTGCGGAATCACTACCACTTTCTTCATTATATTAATCTCGTCAGTAAAGGACCCAAAACTGAAAATAAGATGGGAGGAATGATCCCCTCTTTGTACAATAATTCGCTTTTTCTTCCCCACAGTTTGACTTTTACGAGCGAGCGCACGTATTATGTTCTTGTAACGACGTAAGCGAGCCTTCTGAGGGGGTTTCATTGGCACATTACATTTTATAACATTAAGAGAGATTTCACAGATGCATTTTAAAAAGTCGGAGTCGATATTTTTAACAAACATCTGTTGCAGTGCCGGGGCAATCGTTGATAGATTTTTATTAATTCACGATATTTCTTCAGCCTATTTGTCATTCTGGAATATACACCGTTTCAGGTTCGTTTGGGAATATATTCGTTCTTAGAAGCACCTAAACGTGTTTCGCGGGTGAAGGTCACAAAGCAAATATGTAACCTCCAAAAACTCCTTACGCTGATTCGGGAACATTTGATTGGCTAATACCCCAATTTGTGACACATCTCTACGTTGTGCGAATAAGACTAGATATTGTGTATTTAACGACACATCGCGCATGTATCTATTTTTGAAAAATAGATTCTGATTGATGAAGAATACGCATGTTAAGATGGTGGGAGAACACTGTAAATGTCTCGGCAAACGTTTTATCCATTTCCAACATGAGATCGTCAATTACAATGACTGTATGCTCATTACCTTTAACGAATTAACGTCATATACACCTTTGTGGAACAAAATTCATCTTGGTACTCGTTGAACACTGACTGATACGTCGAATAGCACCATATTACTTTATGCACAAATTTTGAGAACATCCCCCTTATCTTTAATGATTTTAAGCATAAATACAGTTTTACCACATCCTGTAGGGCCAGATATAATACATGTGGAGGGGCTTGTGAACCTGAATTTTTCTACAGATTCCATCTCTAACACGTCACACCCCTAAGTGGGTCATTTACAAAATATTACAAATTTGAGTGCTGCTCCTTATATTTGTTTTCTTCTTCCACAGAACCGTGAATGACGACGATGTACAGCCCCCATCATCGATATCACAGATGAACCCGATGACCGTGTAGCTACAGAATCCTTCCCCGCTGACGAACCCTCACCAGCGATACCTGTAGCATGCGACATTCAAAGCGGAAGCATGATGAAGAACCCTCCACGTCAGGTATAAAGCGTGCCAGGATTGTGCCGGTTGTTAGACCCCAACCCTCTACGTCTTACGACACAACCCCCACAATAGTACCTTCCTCAAATATGCCCCATTATCCTGTTCAGTTCCGGGTACTTCCTCACAGCACAGCAGCTTCTCATACTGTGGAGGAGGTATAACATTCGAGTTGGTGCGCACCGCTACCCCACCCTGCCCTGACTAGAAATCGGTACGTGGTCAGGGTTGACCCTGGATCCCTGTATACCAACGGACTGCGACGCGTAGTTGAACGTATTGTGGAGTTTGCCCTTCAGAACCGCGACGAACGTGAAGTCCAGACGAGGTTGTCTTCAGGTTCGGGTCAGATGACGGGGAAGATTTTTGGGTAGTAATACCGTTCAGGGGTTTGGCGGCTGTAGACATAGAGTATATCTTGGGTCGTATAATGCAGGCCTCTCAAAGTAGTACAGCCTTCAATATGGACAACTTCATGGTAGATATTGACAGAGTATTCCGGGTTGCGGGTCATAGTGCCACACCTTATACTCTTAATTTCAATTCTCGGTTATTTACAGAAAGCATTTAAACGTCGATCGTGGTTGCGGCTTTATAGCAATAGTCTTAGCTCATATGTTCACTGTGCTAAATACATGGACGCAAAAAATTTGGCTGCCTACGGTTGTGCAGCGTGCCCGTAAACTGGCTTCAGATTGTAAGCTTGAGTTTGAGTGTAATATGGGTCCTGAAGAACTGAGAAGGGCCGAGCAGGAAATGAATGCACGTATAGTCGTATTTGGAATGGATGATCGTCGTAGGACTGTGTATGTTTTTAAAAGCAGTGTGAGAGATCGTACAAGACCTCTACTTATTTTAGGATTGTCAGGAACATCGTATCTCCCCATCCGTAACATAAGGGCTCTCTACGTAGTTATGATAAAAGTCGAAAATATGGAAGGCATCATGATTTGTGTAAGGGATGTCTCGAGTTTTGATGATATAGTGAAACATTGTAAGGATTGCTACATGGTATGTGAGCAGTGTAAAAGCCCCAAATGTGAAAGTCGTGTAGTTGAAACCGAGAAGAGGGAATGTAATGTGTGTAGACGTACATTTTTCAATAATAAATGCTTTGAACTCCATAAATCAATTGGCACTTGCAGGAAAATGAGGATTTGTAAGTGCGGTATGTTTCACATGATGGATAATTGGGGGAATTTCAAACATAAATGCGATGAAATTCACTGTTCTACATGTCATGAAAAATATAAGGCGGATGGAGTGAAGCATGTATGTTATATGAAAGATGCTAAGCCTAAAAATAGCCCTTGTATAACCGTGTACTACGATATAGAAACTTACACGAACGCTGAAACCAAAGAGGTTATTCCACATTTACTCGTAAGTCAGACTATCTGTGATGAGTGCATGGAGATCGAGTGTGATGAGTGTCACAAATGTGGAAAACGGACAAACGTTTTTAAAACGACTGCACACGACAGCCCTGTGAAACTCTTTGTATCCTATATTGTCAAATTAGCGGACAAGTTCAAAAAAATGACTGTATATTCTTGCCCATAACGGGGCAAAATTTGACACACAGTTCCTTTATAAGGAGTTGCTTGAACACGAGTCGTCTGCGATATTTACAGGTGATCCCTTGAAAAGAGGCAACAAACTAATACAGATGCAGATAAGAGGTAATGTACAGTTTAAAGACCCTGCTGTTCACACCTTGTAAATTAGCAAAGCTACCCAAGGTCATGGGCGTAGCCGCTGAAGTTTCAAAAGGGTATTTCCCTTACACATTCCTCACTAACGAAACTTTAAATTACGTAGGACTACCTCCACCCAAACATTACTTTAACTACACCAACATGAGTGATAGTGAGCGTGAAGATTTTGACCGCTACTACAACAGTTTTAATGAAGCTAGTCCATACAATATAGCTGATGAATGTGAACGTTATTGCGTGAATGATGTGCGCGTGCTATAGTATGTTTCCAGGCCTTTAGAAGGATGTACATAGCCCGTTTCAAATGCGATCCGCTGCAAGTCGCGACCACGATCGCCTCATTATGTTTTACAGTGTTCAAGAATAACTTCATGCCTAAAGACACCTTAGCAGTCATTCACAGAAACAACCCCGCAGTTATGGGCACAAGGCTATTTACTGGCTCATACACCTACAGCAACAGACCGGGGTATACATAAAACATGCCCGCAACACGGGTGAAGTACCCGTTAAGGTCAATGGTCGTGTTTTTTGGGTTGATGGCCTAAGTGAGGATCCAACCACTGGTGAGAAGACTGTGTATTCCTTTAACGGCTGCTGGTGGCATGGATGCCCGCGCGCTGAAGTGTGCCGTCACAGGGACCTATGGAAGATCCCCGCCGACAGCCTCGCATGGACCCGTAACCGCGATCAACTTATAGGCTCCCAGTTCACTCACAAGATCGTGTGGGAGCATGAGTATGATGCACGGATGGAAACAGATGACCAGTACCGTGAAGAAATAAGGGCCATCAAACGTTCAATGGTTGGACCCCTCAAATGCGGTGACAGCTTGTTTGGAGGGCGTACAAACCCATTCAAGCTATACTTTCCGCCTACGGAGGGCGTGAAACTCCATTACTACGACTTCTGCTCTTTATACCCCTACGTGATGAAGAACAATCCGTACCCCGTAGGTGCGCCTGAAAAATGGTGGGTCCCACCATACCAACCATCGAGGAGTTTTCAGCTAACTTGAATGAGCGCTACTTTGGATCATGGATGCCGATCTTACCCGTCGTTATAGATCACAAGCTCATGTTTCCCTGTGCGTGAAGTGCGCAGAGGAGAACAACGGTGATTGTAACCATACAACCAACCAGCGTAAGATCAGAGGTGTATATACAAGCCCTGAGCTGGCCTAGCCGTTCGCCATGGGTACAGAATATTGAAGATACATGAGGTGTGGAGGTTTCAGAAGCTACCCAACCTTTTCACCATATATAAACGCTTTTTTGAAGGATAAGTAGAAGCATCGGATATCCGCGAGGGTTGATACCGAAGATGAAAAAACGGCTTATATTCAGCGTTACCGTGCCCATGAAGGTATACAGCTTGACCGTTCCCAAATTGTTAAGAATCCTGGCAAGCGCTTTAGTGCAAAGTTGTGTCTAAACAGTCTTTGGGGAAATTTGCACAGAATACTGGCAAAGGGAACGTTCATTTGGCACAAAGTTATAGTGAAGTCTGGGATTATGCCAACGCTCCCGATAAAGAGGTTATGGAGATCGTGAATGTAGGTAATACTTACATAATAAAGTACAATCACCGAACTGGCCACAGATACCTCACGGGTTACAAACATACCTGTAGCCAGCTTCACAACGGCCTACGCCCGCATCAAACTTTGGGGACTACTGCACTCTCTTGGACGGAGGGTGCTGTACGCTGACACAGATAGCGTGATATTCACAGCGAGGGAGGGTGAATACATGCCCTATTGGGGAATTCCTCGGAGAGCTAACTGACGAGATCAAGGATGAGTATGGTGATGGTGCATACGCAGACTCATTTGTATCAACAGGGCCAAAAACCTATGGGGTACGGGTGAGGGTGGGGATGATATGAAATATCGTGAAGGCTAAGGGTATCACGCTTAACCATGCGAACCGTCGAGTCGTTAACTTTGACTCGTTGAAGGATCTAGTGTGCTTGGAAGATGAGGGCGACCAGCCACCCCAACTGACTGTGGGGACCACAATTTTCGGGCGCAGAAACTGGGTGTGTGAAGGAACTTAGGGGCACGAAGGTATGCCGTAACACCTATAGGAAGCGTTACCAGGTGCCTGGTACCTATGATACCGTACCCTTTGGATACCTTAATCCTTGATTGTATTTATATATAGTGTATTGTTAACGATATGTTTATTTATACGTATATTTGCTTCAATTAAGGTTTCATTTTCTCCTTTGCGTGCGTGCGTGTGTACATTACTAAGCTCCGCCCACTGTAAGATCGGTCACGTGACTCCTGCCACTACCTGAGCATATCTCTCTCCCAGCGTGCTCAGTTGACCTCTGCAACCCTTGCTCAGACGTGTATTTCTCGCGTAGACGAAAAATAGTAATGGCTACCTTTAATATTGCGTGTTCAACGTTTATGAAGTGGTATTCGGCAAAGTGCCAAGATGTGGTGGATACTGAAAACTCCCTATTCCACCCTCCTTTGACTTTTAAGGCTACATTGAACCGTGCGAAGGACAAGATGTTCAAATACTCTACGGTATTCTGGCGAGGGCATTGTAGGATTTCGTAGTACAAGCGATGTATTGAAGTATGTTGTAGACCTAACCTTTATAAAAGCTCACATATACCGAAGTAGAAGAAACAACACGTTCAGAAGATAAGCAACGGTTATGGATAATGAGTCTTGTTGATGAGTGGTGTGACAAGCGATATTATGTCATGTTACATCAACCGACTACTCGTACCCTACGGTTGAGAATGTAAATCTTGTCATCATGGAGAATCTTAAGTATTTTTACCACTATATTAATATATATCATGACGAGGTTTGTAGTGAGGTTGTGGCTAAAGGCCTGTGCGAGTTTTTAACAGACTTTAGAGACGAGTATCGCTTGTTAAACAAAAGGAATAATATGGGCATATGTTTCTCTCAAATAGTGCACCGGATTGTGAATAAGATGTGTTTAGTACGTAAAATGAACGAAAATGTCTGGTGCGCATTCCGATAAAACATTAAAACCGATATTGCTTCATATAGCTGAAAAAATTCTGATTGCCCAGTATAATGAGCACAAGTATTCACATGACTCTTTCATGTTGGAACAAACCCGTACACGATTCAAAAATTTATGGTGTGGCTCGCTACCCCCGCGAGCCGAGCCGCCCACCCGTGTACCTCACCCCTCCTAAACACACGAGTTCGATCAAACCCGTACACGTTTCACCCATGTGACTCACTCCTCCACACCTTTCCCCGAGCTAAACAGCGCACCAGATGCTCATAGTCATCTCAGAGCTTGAACCGACTGGACGTGCGAATACGATGGAACTTCCTTTGAGAAGCATTCTCAATTCCACGTACGATGTGTCCGTGACGAAGTCATTGCGTGTTTCAGGCGCGAAACCGGCACCATTAACTATGTACTTGAAACCATTTGCAGCGAGGAGATGAATAGAATCTTCGTGATAGTTGAGAAGTGGGGTGGGGACCGTTATAAAATACCTGCAGGTGTAGGTACAAGAAGAGAACATATTAGTGATGCCCCCTCATATGCCGTTGTTTGTACGTTGTGTATAAATAATGATCAGCCATGCATTGATATACGACTGATGTGGAAGAATGCAGCTGATAATAACGTTCTTGTCCCTACGCGAAACCGATTCATCCTCGACAGAATGCTTGAAATCGTCAGATTCCGCAAGCCGAAGCCTACATTAGACGCGCGTGTTACGGATATGATTATTTTGATACGGTTCTTGAATACGGTACGCATACCCCTCTCTGCTTGACGGATTTATCGAATTTAGGAATGAACATGGCGAGAATAGTCAGAGCTGGATGCTTATTTAAAAGGTTTTGACTCTTCGAAATATACAGAACTTTAGTACAAAGGACGTGAGCGGTACAGGGAAGAGCTCGCCTACACTGAAGCGTTGTACCTCTATATAATGAGTAGCTGCCGTTACGACTTGGAAGATTATTTCAATTGCCGCTATGCAGAGTGAAGAAGAGTTCACGATTGAAAAGCTCGGGACGGTAAAAAAAAGCCCTCGATTAGAAAGGAGTGTTTATAAACTTGTGTTTAATAATGACGTGGTGGCTAACGATGATCGGGGTGTCAGGAAATGATTGCCCCCCCCTGTAGAGCAAAAACTAGAAGAGATAGATAAAAACCGGCGAGACTACTTGAAAGAGCGTTAAAATCTGAATAAAAACCATTATATTCTATTCCTGTGATTTTAATTCTTACCATTTTTTTCCCCACAGAAACCATGGCATCATCTATTTTGAACGATTCAGAGAAAAAGCGAGTTCTTGACCGCATTCGAGCTGTCACATTTCGTGAAGCAAAGGAAGCTGGTGCAACTTTCATAACTCGACACTGGGTGGCTGAGAGATTAAAAAGATCAGAAGACTTTGTCAAAAGGAATTGGAATAAGAATCCTGAAGATTGTGAAACAGAATTTCGAGGAGGAAGACCGGAGAAATTATCTCAAGAATCGAAAGATATTGTGCTTGCTGCATCACGGCGCCGAAAGAAGAGCTGCTCTGAGGTAGCGAAAGAGATACTTATCCGTCGTGGTAAGATAGTCAATCGGCAACTTGTGCATCAATTTCGAGTTCGCCAAGGCTTGAGTGCTTGGCATGAAATAGCTAAGCCACGGAAGAGTGATCTTAATATTGAAGATCGGCTATAGTTTTGTGATTATCTTGAGGAATGGACGGAAGACGATTTCCTTCACTTAGTTGTCAGCGATGAATTCTTTTATGTCTCCAGAAAACCAAATTTTCAGAATGATCGGGTTTGGGCAACAACTCCTGATGAAGTCTCAGACGACTAGAAGTATCGAGAAATAGTAAAAAATCCAGCATGTGTGGGTGTTTTCATTATGTTCTCTATTCGGAAGCTCATCTGGGTTATCAAACCAAGAGGAACCAGTTGGGATGGGCTTTATTTTCGAAATGTAATTTTAGCCCAACATGTAATTCCGTTTTTGAAAGACCCCGAGTGTGTTTTGGATGTTGAACAGGCAACCTTTCTTCACGACAAAGTCCCCTGTATGAAAGCACTTGCGACTCAACAACTGCTTAAGGACAATAACATTGATTTTTTCGGAAATAATGAATGGCCTGGCAATTCTCCCGATCTTAATGTCTGTGAACATGTCGGATCCATCATGAAGGATCGGGTGGAGTCCTTAATGCTGGAACAACCCATTCAGAATCGGTATTCAACAGAAATTATGACTGCAAAGATCAACGAAGTCCTTGAAGAAATGAGTCATGATACCGATCTCTTTGAGACACTTCTGGGATCATACCCCCGTCGATTAATGGCCGTCAGAGCTGCAAATGGGGGCAACACCCGATATTAAAACAAGTGTTTTTTATTCAAAATTAAACGCTCTTTCGCGTGGTTTTGTCTGTTTTTTCGATTCCTTTCAGTTTCTTCTGTACAGGGGGGGGGCAATCATTTCCTGACACCCTATTATACTCCTTTGTTTTGTATATTATTATTTTCAATATACTTAATTATTTAATATAACTGTGTATATATATTTTTTTTTTCCTGTACTAATATATTGATGGTTATACTACATCGTTTTGTATATTTTTTATTATTTATATATATAATATAGGGTGTTTCAGGAGGAAAGGTCAATACTTCGGGAGGTGATAGTATCAGTCATTGTGAGAAAAAAAGTTCATATGAACATGTGTCTAATTCTGAATAGTTACGGACCTAGAGCTGTTTGAATCTGATGCGCGCGCAGCTCTTCCTCCCCCTTCCCTCCCCTATAACCTTGAACCATGTAAGCTGTAATGTAAGCATGTAACATAAGCCAATCGACAGCTGACTGTTGTGAGTGACATTCTTTGGTGTTTGAAGCAGTGTTAAGAATGCCACACACCTTCACAAATATGCAGATATAGTGTATGTCTACGGTTTTTGCGATGGAAGTGCAACAGCTGCTGTTGCAGAATACCGTCGACGGTTTCCAAACCGCAGAATTCCGGGTCGAAGAGTGTTTACCAGGGTTTTCAACATATTCCGTGAGATTGGTACACTAATTACACTGTGTCAATTTTAGGGAGCAAAGTGAAATCTTTAGATTTTCAAAGACTACTAGTGACCAAATGATGATTCTTAAGTGCTAAATCGAAATATGGCTTTAAAATCCAGATTTGACCACTCCGAGCTACTTATATTTGAAGTTGAAGTTTACGAAAAATCAGCAATTTTTGCAAGTGTTTTTTTTATTGTATATAACGACATTTTACATACATTACATACAATTAAAGACATTTTGATTGTATTTCAATATTAAAACTTAGAAATATAGTTAGGTTTCTTGAACTTTGCCAAGGATGCTATATATAACTACATTTTACATATATACAATTAAAGACATTTTGATTGTATTTCAATATTAAAACTTAGAAATATAGATAGGTTTCTTTAACTTTGCCAAGGATGCCATGTCTGCCTTGCTCTTGTTCCTGGACATGAGCTCAATACTGGCCACCTGGCCACTGATGTATGCCTCCCTCCTCTCTTGTGAGTAAACATGTTGTGCTGCTTCAGTTGTCATCCTTACACACCTCTCTACTGACTTGTGTGTGAGGGCCATGCAGGAACTTCCATTGGTATATCCAGAAACTCCTTGATTGCAGCAGTGGTGAGGGAGCAGGTCAGAGGAGGCTCAGTCACGCCAGATTTCCAGTCAATAACCTCCAAGAGTTTGGTGGCATCTGGGTTGATGTCAGAAGTCTTCCTGGGTCTGATACTGCAGTCTCCTACCTGTGTGTCCTCATCTCCTTCACCTCTGGTTTCCAGTATCCTCTTCACTGCCTCCCTCCTCTCCTCCTCCACCTCACTGCACAGCATGGCCTGGAGCATAGCCTCAGAGTGTGCATACCAGGCTGGTCTCTTCACTGTAGGCATCACTATTCCTATCACCGCCTTCATCTGACTTCTGAGCAGCTCCAGCTGGTACAGTACATGCCTGGGACCCTCCACCCAGCTGTGATTTAACTTGATGTTGAACCAGTTTGGCATGTAGACTCCCACTATGAATTCCACAATTATCCTCAGATTCTTCAGGTTCCTACCCTTCAGCCCATGTTTGGAAATCCACAATCTGCAGAACCTTAGAGCCGTGGTGACCCACCTACTGTGACAGACTGGTCCAATCTCCAGGAGAGCTAGACTCTGAAGTACCTCTCCCGATCTGATGGCAGTGATGATTCTGTAGCCATATGATTGGTCTGTGCTGAGGTCCTTAACTACCTCCTGTCTGAGATGGGGTAGAGGAGGACCAACAGTGATCCTCGTGAAGTTTGGGTTGATCTCCAGCTCAGTAGCAGTGTCTAACATCTTCCTTAGGGGCCCAGACCACTTGTTGTTGCTCAATGTCTTGCCATCCAGTGCAGTAACCAGATGTCTGAGACTCAGCTCCCCAGTGTGAAAGTCACAGACAATCCACACCAACTTCCTGCAAAGCTTGGCCTCCACATAATGCATTACTCCTCCCTAGCAGCCAGTATTCACATTAGTACTGTCACCTCCTATGGCCAAAAGGGTCTGGTCTGCTCCTGTCTCTCTTAGCCAGTTCACCAGATGATCAGCAGTGACCTCAGCATGACTTCTCTCCTCTGCAGCTTCCTCTTGGGTAAAAAATGCCACAAATATTTGCCACCTGGTTCATTGCACAGTAGGGTGTACCATTTTTGGGTCATTTTCAAAAAGTCAAGGTCCAGGAGTCTAATGTTGTGCCAAATGATGTCCTAAACACGAATTTTACAGGCATTTTCTAATCGGACAAATTTTGAATCCCCCCCACCCACCCTTGAAATTTTGCGCATCCCCTTTTCCTAAAAACTCCATATATCTCAAACACTATCAACTTTATTGAAAAATATTATAGAATAAAAATGATTTAGAATCAAAGGTTCTATTAGAAAAGTTCATCAAAATAGAAATTTACTTAATTTTTGAAAATTTTCATTTATTTTTTAAAAATTTAAATTAAAAAATTTTTTTTGCTTGCAGTGCCTTCTTCTTAAATAAGGTGTTACCGCCACCTTTGAAGCATCACCCCAATGCAGCTTCGCGGCGATGGGCTTTGTATTTGCTAGTTATAATGCAAATCATAATTAGTTTTTATTATAACTAGCCTTACAAAGTGAGGACAACCTCAAAACTATATATATATAAAATAAAGCTAAAAATTAACACTTTATCTATAGTTGTGAGGTCCCATCGTTTTTTTTTTCCTTTATTCAACACTTTCCTCAAAAAAATAAAAAGAAACAAGTTTCCTAATTAGAAATCATTGATATAAGAGCTTTTTAAACATAAAAATAAGAAAAGACAATTTATGGTATATTTAATAACAAAAAAAAATCAGCCTCTTCTAAATTAAAACAATCTCTGCAAATAAAAATACCTAATCTATCTGTTACTGAACTATTCTTTACTGAGTTTCATTCTTTTAAGAGTCTCTTTACTAGGATCAGGAATTAGTCTTCTATTCTCTTCCACAATTTGCAAAAGACCTTGAAATTCTTCTTCATTTTGACATTTGTCATGAAAGTTTTGAACCAGCTTGATTCCTCTTTCAGCGGTATCATTGACTACTCTAATAGATGAAAGAATGTTTCTTAGTTTGTTGTAGTCATCGACCTCTTCCCATGTTGATGCTGGTTTCTTTATCCATGAGTCTGGTTTTGACCCACAGCATTGAAATAAATGCCATGAAATTGGACCTACTAGCTGATGAAGCTTTGTGTCTTCCTTTAAAATGGGGAAAACAGGTTGCCCACATACATAATTTTCTAGAACTGGATATTTGTTTAAGGATTTTGCGATCTTATCTTTTTCATCATTACTTAGCGATCCAAAGAAACTCAAAGGGACCACTTCCTCCGTCAAATACCAGTAATGATTGGCAAAAGATTTCAAAGCAGCATTTGCAACTTCCCTATCTTCCTTCTTGTAATTCACCAAATCATGATAAAACTTCAGATCATTAGCTGGACTATCTAGTGAATTAGAACATAAAAGCCAGTATTTTCCATAAATTAATGCATTAAATAGACACATTCTCTTTAATTTCTTAATCAATGATTCATCATATGATGCTTTGTGGCAAAAGCATACATTTTATTTGTATACAAAATCATTGCCATCCACCTGGCACGGTGCATTGCACCAGGTTTCCGCCAATGACTGTTTTCTCTGGAAACCTCTCCTAAAAGCATTAAAGTTGTTTCAGCAACTTCCTTATAGTCATCACGTGGAAAGCAGTCAGATTTTCTTAAACATTGGGTCATAAATTCTACACATTCTTCCTTTAGGCCTCTTTGATACCTTGATTTAACATCAAGAACATTGTATGTAGATTTCGTATTAATTTTCTTCCATTTAGACTCGCGAAATTCTTTGAATAACTCAAACTCAGGAGATTTACTTGGGCCAAAAATGGTTTCATACACAGCACACAAAACTCTTTCAGCCACATGATGGCGGCATGCTAACCAAATCAATTTCTTTTGCAAAAGTTCTTCAAGTAACTTACAGGAACCTTTCATCCATCCTGAATTGGATGCAGTGGTATCAAATGATACTCCAAAGACATTTTGCTTCAAGTTCCATTTTTCAATACTTTGAAATACAGAAGTGGCTTGAGACAATCCAGTGGAATCATCTATTATAGAAACTGATAAAAGTTTTTCTACATTTGGGTATCCAGTAACAAGTATTGCAAGGCGGTCTTCTTGTTCTGAACATGATTTAGTAAGCAGCTTGCTATCCCAATGTACTAGGCAGTGATCAGGAGGAGTAAAATCCTTGATGCAAGTTTCATATTTTCGTTTTCTTGTCTTTCGAGCGGCTCTTGCAGATGTGGTCCTGGAGAGAGACAGTTTTTCAATATCCTTGCCACACCTAATGGCTACTGCAGCAGCAAAAACAGTCCGTTGTCCAATAGAGAGATTAAGTCTGTCTGCAGTGGAGGAAACCAATGGCGAGGCAAGAATATTTTTGGGGCTGGAAGCATTTGAAGGTCCTGCTGTAGGTTCTGTCGGAAACTCTTCATAGCTGTCTGTCTCAGAACTGGTCGTGCTAGAAAGAAGGGTCTCTGATGTTCTGGCTGTAGCACTCACTTGCTTCACTGATTTATGTTTCTCTTTGCGTTTCTTCTCTTTCTCTAATCTAATGTACTTGCGCTGTATTTTTGATGCATAATCTGCATCTAGCAAACCTAAACATGTTTCTCGTTTTGTTCTTTGATCTTCTAAGAATGAAATATCATATGCTTTCTGATGATCAGTTCTCATGCGGCCTTTTTGGATTAATTCAACGGCATTTTGAGAAGAGATGTCAAAAAGGGAATCCATAATTTTCATGAAATTAGAGAGTTCATTTTCAAAGCTTGCTCTTTTTTTGTGCTTGATTAAATTATTATGCATTTCTTCTAGATTTAACAGCATCTTCCTGCCTTTAGGGTTTTTACTAATATCTATAGTAGGAATGCATGCTTTTTGCCATATTATTAGTAGCTTCTGTAGAACTTCATTAACAGTAGAATCTTTTGTAACTTTTGGACCCTTATACTGCATTCTCCGTAAATAAATAAAATGGCTTAGAACATCTTTATTGGATGGTAAAACAATTTTAGATAAACTCATAATATCAGCCTGCAAGCGACCAACAATAAAGTCATGCTGTTTTGTAGCTGTTTGACTCATTTTTTATTTATTTTTCAAATAAAGCAGTCTGAAAAGAAACAATAAGAGTAAAAACAATGCTTGTTTATTAAAATTCAATGTAAAAAAGGATTTTTAAATTTGGATTATACTCACAATATACTCATAAATAATGTAACTTAAGCACCTTATTTTATATTAACACAATAAGGTGCTCTTGGACAAAAGAAAATGAAAATTTTCAAAATTACGTAAATTTCTATCTTAATGAACTTTTCTAATAGAACGTTTGATTCTAAATCATTGTTATTCTATAACATTTTTCGATAAAGTTGATAGTGTTTTAGATATATGGGGTTTTTAGGAAAAGGGGATGGGAAAATTTCAAGGGGGGTGGGGGGATTCAAAATTTGTTGGATTAGAAAATGCTTGTTAAATTCGTGTTTAGGACATCATTTGGCACAACATTAGACTCCTGGACCTTGACTTTTTGAAAATGACCCAAAAATGGTACACCCTATTGCACAGTGTGTAGTGTTCTTCCTTAATGAGGCCAGGAAACTGCCTGTCACTGCCCTCAACTTCCATCATCACTTTGGTGTCATCTCTTTTCCCATCAAAGAAGCTACAGGTGATGCCATTTTCCCTAATCTCTTCATCAAACTTCTTGACCAGCTCCTTAGTCAGTCTCTCCTGAGCCCTCCTCACCTTGTTGTGGTCAATCACCAGTGCTGTGTCAAACTCTGTGATAAGACCAGCATCAATCCAGGCAGCAGTGGCAAGCTCTGCAGTCTCTCTCAGCCCAGTATGATGTCTCAAGCTAGCCAGAGCTATGTTGGTGATATCTTCAGTGTTGTACTTCTTCTTAGCCACAGGCAAGGAAGAAGTTGTCGCAGCCTCTGGTATGAAGTCTTCGTCCTCCTCTCTCCTCCCTGCCTCCTCCAGTATATCTCCAGTCTCCTCTAACTCCATCTCCAGCAGTGACTCCTCCCTCAACTCCTCTTCTTTCTTGGCTGACTCCTCTGACTTCCTCCTCCTCTTCTCCTCGGCCTTCCTTCTCTGCTCCTGTCTTTGCAGCACTGCTTCCTGTCTCCTGGTCTCAGGGTGATCAGCTAGACCCATCTGGTGTGCCCCCACACTTCCCACCTTTTCTCTCTGACCTTTAATGAAGGCAAGCTCCTGCACTGGTATCTTCTGCTCGCTCCTGCAGCTGCAGTCAATGTGAACCTCACTGTTGCACTCAGGTTGCAGACAGGGTTGTACCCAAGCTCACTGCAGCTCATGATCACAAAGTGACAGGTCAGGATGTCCACCAATTTGTCTAGTTTCATCATGAACGTATCTTTGACCTCTAGCTTCACATTGCCAATGGACACCTTCACTGCCTCATCCCACAGTGCCTTCACTTTATCCCTGATCCTGACCTCTGAATAGAGCGTTGGCCTTTCTCCTTTCATTAACTCGGTAATTCCTCCTGTCTTCCTCACTCATCTCTCTTCTCAACAAACCATACTTCAGCAGATCTCTGGCTGTGTGGACGTGTGAACAAAAGAAATGTCATTGAAATTTGGAAAGGCCTACTAATTATGATTACATAAAATTAAGTTAATTGAAATTCTTAATATCTTCCTATAAGCTCAGATAAAAGGTTGTGTTGTTATAGATACAAGACTTAATTATTCAAAGTAATGACAATTTCATATATCTATCATATCAAAATATACAGAAAGTTTGGGTCACACATAACATTTCGAATAATTTGAATTACACAATATTTACATTACGAAGTAATCAAAATTGTCAAAAAGGAGGGAAAACACATGCATTCACAATCAAAACTCCAGCATTTGTGACTATATGAAACTTAGAAACCATACTGCACACCAAAAATAACCAAAGTTGACCACACATATCAATGGCACTTTGATATACGATGCTACAGTCATATTTAGGTTATATTTCAAACCTTTATGGTCAAATATAAGTAGGTAAATGGCTTTTTTAAACAACACTAAAGATATTTCTAAGTTTGCTAGATAATATGACATCATTTGAGTATTAGTAGTTTTTTAATTGTTGACTTTACTAAAATTGACACACCCTATTGGTACACTTCCCAGCGCTCATGTTTCATCTGAACGTGAAGGTCAACACGTCTCGGTGTACCACACACAAAAGTATAGCGAACATTAGGTGAGGAAGGCTTGCATCCATATCATGTACAGCGTGTACAACACCTTCAACCAGGAGACGCTGCCATTCGACTGGAATTTTGTCATTGGGTAAATACTAATCGCCGATTGCTTCGATTAATACTGTTCACCGATGAAGCTACTTTCACCCGTGACGGTATCAACAACACTCGTAACTCTCATCGGTAGTCAGACGAAAATCAAAATGCCACTGTTGAAACAAATTTTCAACATCGCTTCTCTGCCAATGTGTGGTGCGGTATCATCGATGATCAACTGATTGGCCCTGTTACTTTAGAGAATCGTCTTACAGGACAAAGTTACCTAGAATTTCTGCAAAATGAATTGCCAGGACTATTGGAGGATGTTCCTTTGACTACACGTGCTGGAATGTACTTTCAGCATGACGGAGCTCCTCCACATTCTATCCGTCTGGTGATGCAATACCCAAATCAAACTTTCTCTGGTCGATGGATCGGCTGCGGTGGTCCCATTCAATGGCCACCAAGGTCTCCAGACCTCTCTCCGTTAGATTACTGTTTGTGGGGGTGAATGAAAAGTCAAGTTTACAAAAGAAAGGTGGGTACACGAGACGAATTGCTCGCGCGCATTTTGGATGCTGCTGCCCGCATAAAGGAACGTCAAGAACAACTCAGACAAACAACACGCGATCTTCGCACACGAGTTGCAAAGTGCATTGAGGTTGACGGTGGGATTTTCGAAAACGTATTGTAAACTGTAACAAATTTGTCATTTCTGTATCTGATACCATTCAAAATGCCAATGTTTAAACATTAAATGTTAAAAACAGTAATTGGTTTCTCTTTCTTGATTACCATTAACAATGCTTTTGTGTTTGTAGATTCAAAGAGCTCTATCTCCGTAACCACTCAGAATTAGACACATGTTCATATGAACTTTTTTCTCACAATGACCGATACTATCACCTCCCGAAGTATTGACCTTTCCTCCGAAACATCCTGTGTATATATATATATACAGGGCGTCCCAAAAAAATGTATACACACTTTAACAGCTGATAGCTCAATTGATGTTTCTTTCTTTCCAAGTTAAACCCATTAGAATTAATAATGGCAGTCAGACTAAGCTTTGAACAAAGGAAATTCATTCTAAAATGCTACTGGAAGTGTGAAAACGCAGTTGAAGTGCAAAGACAGTTTAGGAGGGAGTTTCAAACAGATCCACCAACGCGACTTACCATCACTCGAATTAGAGATAAGTTTGAAGCCGATGGAACTGTTCAGAATGTCCACAAGAAGCGTTCCGGAAGACCACGGACATCGACAAGCCCCACAAAGCAAGAAAGAGTACTGGAAACGTATCACCAAAGTCCAAGAAAATCTGTGCGGCAAGCGAGTCGTGAGGTAGGAATTTCAGAATCGTCTGTCCAACGCATTTTGAAGCGCTGTCAATGGAAAAGTTACATTCCAAGATTAGTCCATGCTATTAATGAAGATGATCTGGACCGAAGAGTGGAGTATTGCGAGTGGCACTTGGCACGATGTGGATGTGGATTGGACGAACGGGTTTCGTAGAATACCCTCCGCGTTCACCAGACCTCACACCACTAGACTTTTTTATGGGGATACTTAAAAGACAAAGTCTACGCTATAAAACCTGCAACAGTCGCTGAATTGAGAGCAGCCATTGAACGAGAATGCACACAAATACCAAACGAAATGTTTCGTGATGTTTGCGATTCCATTGCTTCGCGTTATCAGCAGTGCCTGGACCAGAACGGACGTCAGTTTGAAAACAGGCGTTGACAAAACAATGAAATAATGTCTGTAGATTCTATTACATTTTGAAAATGAAATGTATTTTAATAAACACTGCCTTTATAAGTATTTAAAGTGTGTATACATTTTTTTGGGACGCCCTGTGTATATATATATATATATATATATATATATATAATATTCCTCGTTCGTATTTCATATGCATTATTATTCTTTTTATTTTTTGATCATACTTATATATATATATATATATATATATATATATATATCACACATCTGCCTTCTAGGTATTCTACGTCAACTGGATGGTTAAGCCAAATGGCGGATTAAGCCAACTGTCAAGAATATATGCTTTAATTAAATAATTACAATCTGGCAACTCAACTCTAATAATGTGCCTGCCTTCTAGGTCTTCTAATTCAACAGGCTGGTTAAGCCAACTGTCAAGAATATATATGCTTTAATTAAATAAATAGCGAAATCTGGCAACTCAGCCAGTTAAGCCAACTAGCTGATTAGGAACTTATAAGACAGCGGACGCTCGGCTGAAGTCACAATATAAGTATACCTTCCTTCGGGGAGTCAAAAAAAAAAAAAATGGTGTCAATAATCCAGCAGGGTTGAAGCACCTTAAACAGAAAAAAAAAAAACAATATGCGCTTGGCTCCTGCCGAACGAACACTCCTCTCTCCTTCTCCTCTCTCTCTCTTATCTTAGGTACACCCTTTTGGAGGGTGAGGCCGTCCCAACTTCTCCTACAAAGAGGTCTCCCCGATCTTGCTGGGGAGTTCATTGCATCTTCCGTCTACAAGTGGACGGAAGAGAACAATAGGAAGTTTAACACTGAGAAATTTCAGCTGTTACGGTACGGAAAAAGAGAAGACCTAAAATCCATGGCATATTATACCCCAAATGGACAGGAAATTCAGAGAATTCTAGAGCAAAAGATTTAGGTTTTGTAATGACTGATGATGCGAAATTTGAAACACAAAATAAGATAGCAGTAAACAGGGCAAAGAGAATAACTGGGCAGATACTGAGAACCTTTAAATGAAGGGATAGGAATATAATGATTCCTTTACTGAGAACATTGAATATACCCAAATTGGAATACTGCTCGGTCCTAACATCCTCATATAAAAAGAAGACATTAGACAGCTAAAAGTGATTCAGAGAAGCTTCACAGCAAGATCAAGGGGTGCAAAGAACTAAATTACTGGAAAGGTTACGCGAACTAAACCTATATTCACTGAAAAGGAGAAGAGAGAGAGAGAGAGAGAGAGAGAGATACACCATCATTTACACTTGCAAAATAAGGGAGAAACTAGTCCCTAATCTTACTCTGAACGCTGTAACTCCCCAACACAACGGTGGAAAGTAGAAAAGGAAGACCGTTCTCAAATTAAAGGCGAGACAAGGAACATCCTTAACCCTGAAAAAAAAATACTTTTGTTGTGAGAGGACCAAAACTGTTTAATCAGCTGCCCAAACACCTAAGGAACTCGAACGGTGTTGCAGTAGACATCTTCAAAAGAAGATTAGATGCCTGGCTCAGAACAATCCCAGATGATCCGGGCGTACCCGGCCAACTCACTACTTCACCAGGCCAACTCGAGAGGAGGGGCAACAAGCTTGACCTTCGTGAAATGACGAATCATCGCACGGAACCTTTGAAAGGTTAAAAGGTGTATATATATTAGTGATGTAGCGGATGTCATTTTTTTCACATCCGCGGATGCGGATGCGGATGCGGATGTTTGATTTCAACATCGGCGGATGCGGATGCGGATGTCTACATTTTCGTTATTTTTAGGATATATTCGAGATTTGTTGTGTTTAACGTATATAATAAGTTATTATATAGAGAGAGCTGTAGCTATAATGTAGTATAATTGATTAATTGTACAATAATTGCTGTACTTTTCTCTGAACATATAAAATAATATCAAGCATCTAACTAATATAGAAATCAATTAGTGAATTCGTCTGCAAATAAATTCGTTATATTTTGTTGAGTTTCAGCCACAATTAGAAACCATAATTGTGTTACCAGGATGCGGGACGTGAACCCAACTCAAATGCACCCCACCGACCTCTTTCCCCAACCTCCACCCTTATAGAAAGAGATCTTTAATTAGCTTGATAACTATTTATATTAAGTTTAAAGTTTTATTAGGCATATTTATAAATGAGTAATTAAAATAAAGTAAACTAAGATGTTCATCGTTTAATGTTCAAACTTAATTATAGGAAGGTTATGCTTAAGGAACATTAATTTTTCTGCCTTTTCTGCTGCCAGTCTGTTTCTCTTTTCATCATATATTAATCCAGCACTGCTAAATAATCTCTCGCTTGGTACGTTTGTTGGAGGACAGGCTAAATGTTTCCTTGCAAGTTTACTCAAGTATGGATAGATATTCTGCGTATTTTCCACCAACTAATAGGATTGTCACATGCAGCCAGGCGTTTTTTCTTGGTGATAGCTCTCGATCATTTTTACTACATCTTTTGACATCGCGTAGGTCTCGTCATTGCTGCTTGACTCAAGAAACTGAGAGACAGATTCTGTGATAGATTTGCTTGTTGAAGGTGTTGGTTCTGTCACTGAAACTTTTATTCTTTTGGTGGGTGGCGAAGCGACAGATTCAAGAGATTGAAGCTCTTCAACTGCTTTGCCAAGTGATGATTTAACTCGTTCTAATGTACTAGGTGAAAATAACAGCTTTGTAACGTGGATCTAAGTAGGTTGCAAGAGAGTAACTTCATACAAGAACAGCCTCTCGTCTTGTCGCTTGCATCACTTTTGCGCACAATGAACTAGTTCTATTAATATAGTAGAATTTGATAATTTCCGCTTATTAATGACATTTTATCTCAACGGTCCACATCCGCACGACATCCGCAGTCCAAAGTGCGGATGCGGATGCGGATGCGAGAAAATGTGCGGATGTTCCGCGGATGCGGATGCGGATGCGGATGTGACCTACATCACTAATATATATATATATATATATATATATATATATATATATGGGATTGAACTCAGAATGGTCCCCTGAGGTTTTTATGATACACACAGACCGTGCATGGACCAAGAAATTCTTCTGGGAAAATTAAATCCACGATAGTCCGAATAATTAATGGTAAGTGACAAACACTATATTTTTTTCTTTTTCATGATGTTAGCCCAACGTGGGCAACGGGTCACTTTGGGACAGGATCTGATCCTGTCCCAAAGCTAGATCCTATCTGCTTTGCAAATAGCTGGTGAAAAACTATAGTGTTGTGTTTGTCATTTATCATTACTTATTCGGACTGTAGTGGATTTAATTTTCCCAGAAGTGTTTCTTGTTCCATGCAAAATCTGTGTGTATCATAAATATATATATATATATTATATATATATATATATATATAATATATATATATTAGGGCGGTTCAAATAAACTAAATTTAAAAATTCAAGCAAGCATGTACTTTTTTTTATTAGACTTAAGAACATAAAACTCTGCGATGAATTTGAATGGAATCCGAGAGTATTTACTCGGTGATGTACAGTGGGTGAATTGGATAAATAACATTTAGATAACCAATGAATTCGCACAATATAACGTTCAGTTATGGAACAAATGCATTGATATCACCTTAATATCATACATGAAATCTGGTCGCCTGAACATTTACCGGTGGCCAATGTCGACTTATTCTGGTTCGGAAATTAGTGCCGGTGCATTTCCACTACGTGTAAGAGGAACTGCTTTTGAGTCTCGGCTTTGGTAATGGTTGCATTGAAATTCCTTATCATGGACACGCCCCTTTCAGCACTGTCGTCGATAACATTGAATCTTTACATGGATAGGAGGGATCGTCCATCGTCTTGGTGATTTTTCCTCTCATCAGATGTCCTAAGAACCCTCAGCTGATCTTGAAAGTATCAAATAACTTGAATGACGCTGAATCGACAAAGTCTGAGAGATCCATCCTCTCAACTGAAACGTTTCCTTTGTATTTTCTCCGATCTTTCTTTAGTGTTCCTCTCTGTAATAAATTTGCTGCCTCAACCATTTTCATCTTTGTTTTCCGACAAGGTTTCAAACGAAACAAATCCAAACCAGGAGGAGATTGTAGACACCAATCGACCAAGGAAGTACATGAACGTAAATTTCCCTCAATCGGCGGGCTCGGAAAATTTAAATACCAGAAGCCCCATATGACAAATCAGCAATCTAGGAGTAATCGAACATGAGCTTGAGCACCCACTGAAAGTTTTGCTACCAAGTAGAAATTTGCCATGAAGATTTTTGTAAAGAAGTAGAATTAAAAAATCCACATGCTCAGTGACTTGCCTGCAATAAAATTTTTCACCCCTATTACATGAACCACCCTAATATATATATATATATATTATATATATATATATATATTATAATAATATCTATATATATTATATATATATATATATATATGCTGCAAACCCACAAGGAAAAAGAAAAACGATTCCAAGGCCTTTCGTGTATTCAAAGCTACACCTCCCATATATATATATATATATATATATAATATATATATATATATATATATTAGACCGGCCCAGGCTCATAGGGGTGAAAAATATTTTTTTTCTTTTCTTACGTCTCACCCCTGGAATTTGTTATGGGTGTCGATAGAAAGTTTTGAGTGAAGTTTCAGCCCGATTCGATAGTATTTAGTGGTGCCGACAGACCCTGAAATGTGTAGATTTTTCCGCACCACCCAGGAGGTAACTACAACAGGCGCGTTTTTTTTTTTTAAGTGGTATCCCCAATAGGCCTAATCCACTTTTTTTAATGTTAACTCATGATGTTGATGTGCTTCCTGTCTTTATCATTGATTTCTTTGCCTCTGGAAACCGCTCTCGGTGTTTTTCCACGACTTGAAGAAGGTACTGCAGTGTGTTCTTCGTTTTTTGTGAGATGACTGCTGAAACTCTGAATTAATGAGACCACTCTCTCTGCATTATCATTTACAACATTCATTGTTTTAACATATTCCTTAGATAATTTATAGTCGTCCCTGTTATCCCATTCTGCAGGATCTACTTCAAGAAACGTCAATTGAAGGGACAATGTCTCAAAGAAGGAGCGACTTCAGCTTGTGACAAAGTCCGCCAGATTTTTCTCTAGTGGGTCATCATGAGTGTGATCAAAAGCAATTCGTTTTTCTGGTGTTTCTAAACCAGGTCTTTCCAATGCCTGAACCATCTGCCGTTTCACTTGCAAAGTTATGCCATCATCAAAAAAGGCAAGCGACACAAGTTCTTCATTTAGATACCAGAGGTGACGGCATAGTGCTTTGCTAGCTATTGCTGAACGTTCCTTATCATCATATTGCTGAAGCTCTTGTAGATACTCCAAATCGGTTCTTGGTGCAGAAGATGCGATGGGAGCCGCAAACCATTTTGGCGCACAAAAGCGAACAGCATAGCGAAAGAAGCGTTCCATGCACTCTGTTCCTGTTTTGTCAGGTTGAACTGCGAGCGAAACAATACAATTTTGATGGCATAAATCACTCATGACATCTACCTAGCGCGATGTAAAGCCCCAAGTTGACGAAAATGTACTTCTCCTGAGTGAACACCACCTAAATAAATAAGTGATAATTCAAGAAGTTCGCGATAATCCGCTCTTGGGTGACTTCTCGCAAGCTGTTCTTCGCACAGTGCGAGGATTTTTGCTTTTCACGGCATGTTTGTATTGGCAGTTTCAAATCTTTTATCATCCATTTGTTTCCAGGAATTCTTGAAACGTTTGAAAAGTAATATATCCGGTCCCGTTAAACCACCGTAACACTTCTGGAAGACGTCTGATATCACAATTTCATTAATATGGTGCCGACAGGCCAAAGAAAGGAGTTTTCAATCAAACTTACTTTCGATTATCATGCAAGCGCCCTTTTTTTGGCCAGTATTGCTAGCGGTAGTATCAAAACACATTGCTTGAATACATTCTCGCAAATTCCAATCGTCTAAGCATTCTAGAACTGCTTCTGCAATTCTTTCGCCTTCTCCAGAAGCAAGTTTGAGTACTGCTAGAAGCTTAGACTTTCCTCCACCGGATACAAGAATAGCTAGCCTATCTATATTTTCATCACCTGTTATATCTTGCAATACTTTACCATCCCAATGAATGGTAAGCGGAACGTCAGAGGTAAAGGTTTGCTTAATGTCATCTGCATTTTTTTTGCGTACAACATTCCTCGCCCTCTGTAGAGTATTCTGCTCAAAACAACATTGTCAATATCATATCCAACAGAAGTTGCAGCAGATGAAAGTACCATAACAGCCAACGATCACTTGTTTTTGTTCGATCTAATGCCATTGCCAGCTCAGGTGTTACGATGCGCTTACGCTTATTTGATATTGTGCTGCTTGAAGGTTTGGATGTCATTTCAGGAGTGTACGATGTGCCTGGCAATGCCTCGGCTTCTTTTAGTGCAGCTTGTCTTTCAGCTTTTTTCCGTTGTCACATTTGCTTAGCGACCAGTTTCTTATCAATATCAGTCATGTAACCTCGCCTCCCTTTTTCTCTCTGAGCTTGTAGGAATGATCTATCTTCCTCATTTGACATCATTTGTAAAGCATTTGCGTGAGCTCTATCAAAAAGGTTATCTAAACTACCTTGGAATTCACTTTCATGTAGGAATGATCTATCTTCCTCATTTGACATCATTTGTAAAGCATTTGCATGAGCTATGTCAAAAAGATTATCTAAACTAACTTGGAATTCATTTTCTTTTTTAATTTCATTTTGATTACGGTTTGATTTTGATTTTTGAAGTGATCTGAAGTTCTCATACATTTTTTGAATCTTCGTTAGTACTACATTAGGGTGGATCGATTTACATTTTTTTCGATTTCCATATTCTAATAGAGACAAAAACTTGCGCATGCATGAGAAAATAGCCTCTGCAAAATCTTAGCTTAATAGGTAATCATCTTCTGCCCCCGGCAGAGCGGTGAAAATCATATTTTAGTAGTCAAAAACGTATTTTTCTTATAATTTTTAAAATATTTCAATATGCATCAAAATTATTCCTAATAACTATAAAGTCGATGAAAAAGACCTCATATGATCGTTTTTCCAAGCGCGTTGGCCTACGTTAATATCTTTTGCCCCCGGCAACAACGTCAAATGTTGTAAAAATCGGTAATTTATATACATATTTTCAGATCGGCTCTTTGTCTTAAATAATGCATTTATATATTTCCCATAGCATTTATATCGTTGCTTAGGCATGAAATAACACACACGCAAAATTTTATGACTCTAGAGTAATATCTTCTGTCCCCGAGGAAAGTCTAAATGTGGATTATAATTACGTTAATGCAATGTTATAAGTACGATAAGTACTAAGTACAGCTCCTCGCTTGCTAATTTTATAAAATTAGCAACCCAGAACTCACCACGAGGAGGTGGCTGTACGTCGAGTTCCACCCTATCCAGCCCCAACCACCCTTCCTTTGGCTGCATGTCGATTTACATACGGTAATCTTTCTTAGAATCAAATCGTGGAATTTTTGTTCGGGAGCGAAGACGGGAGCGGATGAATCCGTCCCTCTCTTCTATTCCACTTACACTGGCAGAGGCTTCGGTTACTAATTTGATGAGTCTCTCGACCGCTTGAGTATGACAAGGGAATAGTGGGATCAGTCCATCAGGCTGGTCTCCCGTCTCAACAAACTCTTTTATTCGGGTATCAGGTATTGTTTTTGTAACGGGGGGTTCGGTCACCTCAGCCGTTTGCCAGTTGATCATTTCGTAATAGTTTTGACTATCGTAGAGCAGCTCAGGCGTGGCGAAGGCTCGAATTTCCCCCGCTGGTGATTGTTTTGATCGTGCTTTTAATATTCTTCTCCATCCCAATTCTCTTATGTGTTGCTCATCGGCATGTAGCATGGAGATCAAAATATTTTCTGTGTGAGCAAAGAAAGAATTTCTACGGAGGACTTTGTGGCGATTGTCTTAGATCTTTGAGGCATGGTCTGAGAGAGACGCATCATTTCGAAAAAATGTTTTGCGCCCTCAGTGAAACTGGAGTTTTTCTTTATCTTAAACCAAATTGGTGCGTAAACTGTCATAATGAATCGCACAATTTCGTTGAAGGTGCTGGAGGGTTCACTGGTTGAAACATAAATGCGCCATCTTACCTGGATTTCGAGCCGCGAGGGCTGAAGAGCAGCTACCGCTCGACACTGCTCTGTAGATGCCTAACAAATATTTTTGGTCAGTGCTCAACTCGGCATCATCTATGTCAATGTCGGGAGATGGAATGGCATCGAATTCTGTAATTGGAAGTTTTTCGCAGTCGTTCAGTAGTTTTCCAACTGGTCCAGTAAAGCCCATTGGCCCAGTTGTTTTGCCGTCCAAGTCTTGAATGAGGTGTCGCAGTGATAATTCATTACCGTGTAATAGGCATATGATCCACTGAACTGGCCTTTGTACAGGGTGGGCCGTAAGTTTCCATACATAGGAAAAATTAAACGTTTGTTTTTATGTTTCAGATACCCTAAGAATATGCGTTTGACGTAAGATCTTGTTTACTGATGAAGCAAATTTTTACGTCAATGGAGAGGTTAATCGGCAAAACATACGTTATTGGAGTAATGCTAACCCTAACTGGCTGAGTCCGACGAAGATGCAAGGTGCCGGTAAAGTGATGGTGTGGGCCGGGATATGGGTGACAGAATTATTGGACCAATTTTTGTCAGTGGAAATCTTAATGCCGAAAGGTATCTTAACATGTTGCAAGAAGAGATTTTCCCATCCCTGCTAAACGAGGGAGGTAACTTCCCAGTTTACTTCCAGCAAGATGGAGCTCCACCTTCATTATGGTCTTCACGTGCGTCGGTATTTGGATCAGCAGCAGTTTCCGGATGCTTGGATTGGTCGGCGTGGTCCTGTGGAGTGGCCTCCCAGATCCCCAGATCTCACCCCCCTTGATTTCTATCTTTGGGGGCACTTGAAGGCCATGGTGTATCAGGAAAAGATACGAGACATAAATCATCTAAAGGAACGTATCACCAACGCCATTACAAGCATAACGTCAACTGTGCTAATGCGTGTTCATCAACAGTGGGGAACACGTATTGAAATGTGTTTTCAAAACAATGGCAACCATGTAGAGCATATTATATAAATAAAAATGGTTGTCCATAAAAAAATGTTTATTTTTCCTGTGTATGGAAACTTACGGCCCACCCTGTAGTTTCATTTCAATCATACGAATGGCTCCACCCTTTCGACCCGTGTTCACTGCGGTACCATCACAGCCGATAGCCACAATGTCGTCCGTGCTAATATTGTTAGTCTCTAGAAAGTTGATGATACCTGATGTTATTGCAGTGGCAGAACCTGATGCAGGAGTGAAATGCCCCATGTACTGGGATTTTGCGTGTGTGTTATTTCATGCCTAAGCAGCGATATAAATGCTATGGGAAATATATAAATGCATTATTTAAGACAAAGAGCCGATCTGAAAATATGTATATAAATTACCTATTTTTTCAACATTTGACGTTGTTGCCGGGGGCAAAAGATATTAACGCAGGACAACGCGCTTGGAAAAAAGATCATATGAGGTCTTTTTCATCGACTTTATAGTTATTAGGAATAATTTTGATGCATATTGAAATATTTTAAAAATTATAAGAAAAATACGTTTTTGACTACTAAAATATGATTTTCATCGCTCTGCCGGGGGCAGAAAATGATTACCTATTAAGCTAAGATTTTGCAGAGGCTATTTTCTCATGCATGCGCAAGTTTTTGTCTCTATTAGAATATGGAAATCGAAAAAATTGTAAAATCGATCCACCCTATACTACATGCTGTTTGGCTCTGGTGGATATTTTCGCCTTGGTCCAAATCTCAAAAATTTCAGCATAAACTATGTTGGATGCTTCTTTCAATTTTTTTTTACTGTTTGTGAGACAGAAAAGCCGACGTAGTACATCTCCATTGGATAGAAGCTTCTTACTGCCAATTGTGTCAACTGGCTGTCCAATCAGCCATATTTCAGTTTTTCTTCTTGTTTTAATTGAATCTGACATGGTGAAGGATAAAATCTGCAAATATTAAGGGAAAACACTTGCGCAGCAATCTTTCACTGCGTCTTAAACAATACTGACGCGAACAGCGAGCCTCCCACTTTTCTCCGTAACCAATGACGTCAGCAGTAATGACGTCAGGTCAAAAGACGTGTTTCTACTCAACATACACAGTTACACAGTGAAACATGTGGAACACAATGCACGAGAGTGTGAATAGGCATGGTTTTCACACAATATTTGTAATATGAATTACAAAATAAATATATGATGAATAAATGTAATAAATAAATAAAATATACAAGAGGCTGTCGGCACCACTAAAGTACACAGATATTGTTGAAATTTAGTGTGCGAGTATATTATGATGGTGGTAACAATTTTAGGAGTTGAGACTTTCACTTTTCAAATAAAGGTTTTGGCGGGCCAGTCAATATATATATATATATATATATATATATATATATATATATATATATATATATATATATATATATATATATATATATATATGTAATAGTTTAAAGAAATAGATAGATGGATGGATAAATAGATAGATAGAAATAAAGCGTTCATTACGTAGTGTTCATTTGTAGGTGGCAGAATTGGCTGCAGAATTCGTCATGAATCCAAAGTGACAATTCCGGATGACATTGAAAAAAAATGAAAGTACACTTATAAACACATTCTTGCGTCCTTTGACAAGTACTCGCGACTTAAAGGCAACAGCGACTCAAAAATTCCGTTAAGTGGCACTTGGCACTTAACGTAATGTTGTAGTACAATATAAATACATAATGTATGTGTGTGTGTGTGTGTGTGTATGTGTGTGTGTGAGGGAGAGAGAGAGAGAGAGAGAGAGAGAGAGAGAGAGAGAGAGAGCTGCTTCATTAAATACATACATTAAGTACAATACATTAAATACAAATACCCTCGACATACTATACATCTACTTTAATAATCTCGTTGGTAATGCACGCATATAATATACTGTACAGTATGATGACTGAAAAATATAGCAACTTATTTGCTTTAGATTCGCTCGAACATTGAATAATTAATATATACTGAATACATTATTATCCTCATTATTAAGTATCATATGATGCATTATACACAACATAATACACACGTTGTGATGTACTGTAAAATTATACACACACACACAAACACACACACACCATTATACTGTAGGGTGTACATAAAGTCAGGATCTATTTTTGTGAAATAATTATTTTTTTCTATTTTTCTTTTCAGAAGCCCTTAGAATGAATACAGAAGAGCGTGTGGCAATAGTAATTTGGCGAATCGAGGGAAAGAAATACAATGACATCAGAGAGAAGTTTAGAAGGAGATTTCATAAGCCGGGGCCAATAGACAAGACAATACGAAAATTGGTGAACAAATTTAAACGAACGGGATCTGTAAATGATGAAGCAAGATCAGGACGACCGTGTATGTCAGATCTTACCGTGAATGCAGTACGCGGAATTATCACTGAGGAGCCACGTACGTCCGTTCGTGCTGCATCACACAGACTCGGCCTCCCGACGTCATCTGTGCACAAAATTCTGAAAGTTAATTTGCAGAAAAAAAGCTATCATTTGCAGGTTTTACATGATTTACATGAGGAAGATTTCCCTCGACGAAGTGCTGTGTGTGCTGATCTCGTAGAACAAATCTGGAGTGATAATTTAATGGACAACATTCTCTTTAGTGATGAAGCCACTTTCCATACGTGTGGAAAAGTAAATCGCCATAACTGTCGAATTTGGTCAGATGAAAGACCGAATGATTTCGTCCAAAATTGGGAAAGAGATTCACCTAAAGTTAATGCCTGGATGGGTTTAACAAAATCTAAGGTTTATGGTCCTTTTTTCTTTGCTGAAGCTACAGTTACGGGGCTTATTTATCTGGACATGTTGCAGCAATTCCTTGAACCTCAGCTGATTGGGGATAGGATTGTTAGTACCGTCGTCTATCAACATGATGGTGCTCCTTGTCACTATGCCAAAATTATTCAGGATTATCTAAATGGACGTTTTCCAAATCGCTGGATCGGACGCGGAAGCAACAGACCTTGGCCAGCGAGATCACCAGATTTAACCCCTTTAGATTTCTTTGCATGGGGCTTTATCAAATCGCACGTCTATCAGACGAAGATTACGAGTCTTGAAAACTTACGTACACGTATACGAACTGCTGCAGATAACATAACCCCGCAAATGCTCCAGAATGTGTTTAGAAATGCTGCGGAACGATTTGAGCTGTGCAGGGATACTGATGGGCGTCACGTCGAATCCTACTCTTAATTATTTAATAAATGTTACCACTTTATCATTTTATGATTGAATTCCATATAATTTCCAAGTGCTTCACAAAAATAGATCCTGACTTTATGTACGCCCTATATACCGGTATGTATACTTGCATAATAGACTTCCATTCGTTACACTAAACATTTATTTTTAATAATAATAATAATAATAATAATAATAATAAATAATAAATTACTTCGGTACTTTCCTGTTATCCCGGACCCCAGGATATCCTCGCTTTTACGGTCGTAAATTCTAACTAATAATGTGACAGTCCTAAATTATGTAGAACCAAATTTTATATATATATATATATATATATATATATTGATGATTGGTTAGGTTATAAGTTGTAATATTTTCGTTAGTTTTAACAAAAATATCACGACTAAACCTAATCAATTGTCTTGATTGGCAAATGTTAAAAAAAGTCTGGGGTCCGGGATAACAGGAAAGTACCATTACTTCTATTCTAAACTTTGTTTGCACTCATCATAGGAGGAGGAGGAGGAACGTGTATCGATGACGTCATTGGGTATGAATGAAGATGAGTCCCAACGCACAACCGAACGAACGCAACAGAGAGTGGAGATTCTTCGCGATTGTGCAAAAGCGGGTATCCGACATGACATGAGTTCATAACCTGACCAGGTATCATCCAGGTTGGATTGAAAGTGGTGTGCGTCTTGGATTAAGTTAACGTGTGCTTTTGCGTGCTTTGGAAGGAGTGAAGATCAAGTAAGTACACACACGCATAACACACACACACACACACACACACACACACACACACACACACATATATATATATATATATATATATATATATATATATATAACGCGGAAAATTAATATTTCATTTGCTTCTCTCTCTCTCCATGAATATGTTTCTTCAATGAATACCTTTCTTTGAATTATAAATATTATGTTCGCATAAGAAGCCCATCATACACAACTGAAGATTGACCATTAATGTATAGAATTAGCTAGACTAGTATAAGCTCGTTTAGATGTAAGTGTAAAGTATGGTAAAGTTAAATTATTTTATTTGATGAAGCGGTTGCGTAATATCTTGTTCACGAGTACATACGATGTATGTATATATGATGCGTGTATGCGTAAATATCGAATCAATTATTTGACATCGAACGTAGTTGGGACACTGATGAAAATCTTGTACAACATTCTTCACCAATTTTATACAGCTTATAATCCCGAGAATTAGTGAAAAAAAAGGAAGAAACACGCTCTTGTAACGTATCATAGAATGTCATTAGAGGATATATTGCATATTCAGGTGTTATATTAGGCACCGAAAATGAAGCGGAAATTTCAGTCATTGTGTGACAAATTGTGAATTCGTTTCACTGCCAAATCTGTTTTACACAAACTAAATTTAAGTTGATTTACATTTCGGAAATCGAATACTTTTATATGAAGCGCAACCACAATTAATGTTTAATTCTATAATTAAATTAAGTGAATTGTGAGGTGTAAATTTTAATTAATTAAAAATCCACAAATTGGATATATACAGTTTAAGAAGAGGAATATATGACGGGGGGCGTTTTTGTGGTCATTCGCCCCTGACACCTCCTTCCTGCATGAAAGAAATGTCGATACTAAAAAATTAGTTCAAATTAGGTCAGGTTAGGTTCAGTTAGGTGAGGTAGGTTACATTATACCCGGTTGGATTAGGTTAGGTTACATTATGCCTGGTTAGGTTAGGCTAGGCTTGGTCAGTCAATTTCATTGAAAATCTGATAATAGTTTGAAATCTGAAATCCATATACTGTACTCGCATAGTCGAACGTCGATATTTAATTATGAATTTTGAGTTTGTTCATGTACTGTAGTGCTTCATAATGGCAATTTACACCTGTACAGAGTACTATAAAAATGTACTCTTTTTTTCATGCACTTTAATAACGTCCTCTCTCTCGCTGTGTGTGTGTGTGTCCTTTCATTTACTTTCATCTCATACAGAAAATTTTATAAAATGAATTGAAAATATACATAAAAATACTCGTCCTAAAAAATCAAAACTCGTTTTCTATCATTTTACTGCAAAGCAAACCACGAATGGAAAGGATGACTAATTAAAATAAACATCTTTTATTTTATTTTACAAAACGAAAGAAAGAAATATATGTTAAGGAGTTTTGGTTCATATTTTATAGGAACTTACTTTTACCTCGATAAATATTAGTTAAAACAGCAATATATATATATATATATATATATATATATATATATATGCCACCATTTTACACTTGAAAAACATATTCGTGAAAAAATCCTTGACGGAAGGTTCATCCCAAACATCCGGGTGAGTGCCATTCGGTGACTCTCCTGACCCGACCACCTTGACCCGCCGCCGCCAGTGCCAAAGGTGAAAACATCCAATGAGCATTCCATGCGAGTGCCGTCGTTGGCTCTAAGTGCTTTAACCGACACTGGGAACCACGTGACTCAATTATTGTCATTTATAGTCAGCTCGGTACGATCGTTAAAACTTAACCTCCATCGAGTTGTTAGGTTTAAAAGTGTAACGAAAATTTTACAGCAAGCAAAGGGGGAATATACTATATATATATATATATATGAGTGCGTGTGTGCTCATTAATTTTTCGAGGACTTACTGTACAGTAAGTTTCCATTATCTTAATTTAATAGTAGGATTTTCCAACAGGAATTTATTTCGATTAGAGTAAATGAGTTAGCTTATTGGGGTAGAGTGAGGGAGTCTCTAATCTCATCATGCGCGCGCACACACACACACACACACACACACACACACACACACATATATATATATAATATATATATATATATATATGTGTGTGTGTGTGTGTATGTGTGTGCGTAGGCAACTGAGCATGAGGTCGAGTGTGTGTGATAATTCACAAATGTAGTGGGTTAATTGTTAATTTTTTGTGAGATAACTTAGAACATTAAAAAAATTGTATAAAAAGTGTAGAAGCATTTTAACTGTCGGAAAAAAATATGTTGGTCCTGATTAGGTTAAGTTAGGCTACATTAACGAAAACCTCACTATTTAATAACTTAACAGAAAACAACCTTCGAGCGCACTGTTGCACTAGAAACCGTTATCACGCCCTTCTCGGTACGACGGCACTAAAGTTAAATTAGGTTACGTTTATTAGTTTCGGAGGTATATGGATTAAAAAAAGTCGGTACTACGCTTATGCGAAGATGCGCACATTTCTTTGTGTGTGTGTGTGTGTGTGTGTGTGTGTGTGTGTGTACAAACTGCATTGTTAATAAACGTAAGAACTACTTGAGTTTTCGTAAACATGACATGAATGCAGACATAAAAATTTAAAGGTATTTTTGATCGGAAATTAGTGTGAGGAGGTCCTTACTTTACTGAAACGTGACGCAAAGATCGATTTCCTGGTTGGTCGAAGTCATGGTCAGAAAGTCTTACGGTTAAAAATTGTAACTTAACAGTAATTATGAAAGTAACAGTAATCCCAGTAATTATGTTTTGCTTAATTTTGGAGCTTACTGTATTTAAACTCCGCTGTCAGCGACTGCGGAAGACCACTCTCGCGCAGGGATATATTCACTGATGCTTAAAAGTACAGTATATACTTTTGAGCAGTCATTACTTACGAGTCTTTGGTTTAACTGTACTTACGTGCAACGCGGGTATGACAGCGTTTATTCTTATCTCACACAAACAGTTTTGTACATTTTAGTAGTTGTACATTTTAGTCAGCTTGTACATTTTAATTACGTGTTCAAAACTATTTGAAAACTTACCAGTCGCAAATTTTAGAATTCTCCACGCATTTTACATTGTAAAATACTAAAATGATTAGGTAGCTATTAACTAAGGAATACGAATAGGTCTTAAAATGAAATGTATATAAAGGCTTAAAAACAAATATAGCATATATATTTATGCAGAAAGGAGGGGCCAAGGGGAAATTCCCCAAAAAGCGCCCCTCTCATAGAAGAAGAAGAGAGCCGAAATCAAGGTCCGGGATTTTCGAGATGCCTAGACACTCTGCGTTTGAAAGATGGGAGGTCATAGAAAGGAGGAAAGATGGATTGAGGTATGATAATAAAAACCCACTCAAATAGACAGAGTTTATTTCCATAACAGTTTCGACCACTGGCATCCTCTTCGGGTGGATACAGAAAAACGAATGAACCAAAAACAAGAGGGAAAACAGTCCAGGGACCATTAAGAAATTCGCACCTAGGTTAGATCCCGTTCTCCCGACACTGGAAGGGCATTTTTATTAAAGGGACCCGCTTATAAGTACATTCGCACAAATTTAAAACCATCTTCTTGTTCTATACATACAGATTCTATTTTTTTACATAATTATTACATTTATTATTAAATTTATTACATTTAATATTGCATTATTATTTATTACAGAAATTATAAATTTAATATTGCATTATTATTTATTACAGAAATTATAAATTTATTATTACATTGATTATTACATTGTTGTTTATTATACAGAAATTATAAACCGAAAAGCGAATGAAAAAGGCGAGAAGGAAACAATCCAGAGACCATTAAGAAATTTGCACCTAGGCTAGAATCCCGTTACCCCCACCCTAGAAGGCATTTTTATTAAAGGGTCCCGCTTATAAGTAAATTCGCACAAATTAAAACTATCTTCTTGATCTCTGCATACAGATTCTATTATTTTGACATAATTACTGCATTTATTATTGCATTTACATTTATATTATTACCTTTACACTAATTATTACATTTATTTTATAACCTTTATTATTACACTTATTGCATTTATATTTATTTCCACATTTATTACTTCCATTATTACATTTACATTTACGTTTATTATTCCATTTACATTTTACCGAGGAAAAAAAACGAATGTACCAAAAGCGAGTAAGGAAACAATCCAGAGACCTTTAAGAAATTCACACTTAGGTTAGAACCTGTTCAGTGTTCACCCGACTCCGTAAGGGATTTTTTGACCAAGAATCTCATTAAAGGGTCCAACTTATAAGTACCTTCGCACAAATTAAATTATCTTCTTGTTCTATGCATACAGCTTCTATTATTTTTCTTTTGACATAATTATTACATTTATAAAGTACCTTACTTGATTCCCAATCTATAGCATGATTATTTTGGCTGGCGTGATAAAAAATGGCATTTAGTATTACAACTTCTGAAGGCATATTTGTGTTCTTTAATACGGGTTTCAATATTTCTTCCAGTTTCTCCTACGTATACTAAATCACAACTTTTACAGGGAATGCTGTAGACACAGGCTTGTTCCTGTTTTGCAACGTTATTCCTAACCAATTTACTTTTCACGGTAGACGAATATTTGAACGCCAGAGCAAACTTAAAATCTTTCGTCAACGGTTTTACTCTTTCTAAGCCGGCAATGTAAGGCAAACTCACATATTGTTTTGGTTAACTGAAGGTTCCGAGGGTATGAAAAGACTTTCTGGCTTTGAAATACGCCTTTCTGATAAACCACTCAGGATATTTTAAATCCTTAAAAATGTTCTAAATCTTTGAATTTTCCGGGTCCAGCAAATGTGGGCTACAAATCCTGAGTGCTTTTAGAAACATGGAAGAAATAATTGAGCTTTTAACCCCTTCATCATGATATGAAAATAATGAATGTACGAATTACAATGAGTAGGTTTTCTATAGACCGTGAAATTGGGCTTTCCACTTTCGTTAATGACCAAAACATCTAGAAAAGGTAATTGTTTGTCGTTCTCCCATTCATATTTAAATTTAATAGAGGGAACAAGCTTATTTAATGACTGAAAGAAAGTGTCAAAGTTGTTCCAGTGGTCAGGCCAAAATGAGAAAATATCATCTACATAACGAAACCAAATTAGATTCCTGGGACATATTGCATGGGAATGGGGTCCCCTTTATCCCCAGTACTGAGTACATTATACATGGAATATTATGAGTCGGAATTGTTGCAAACATGTCCCAGGAATCTAATTTGGTTTCGTTATATAGATGATATTTTCTCATTTTGGCCTGACCACTGGAACAACTTTGACACTTTCTTTCAGTCATTAAATAATCTTCCCTCTATTAAATTTAAATATGAATGGGAGAACGACAAACAATTACCTTTTCTCGATGTTTTGGTCATTAACGAAAGCGGAAAGCCCAATTCACGGTCTTACAAAACCTATTCATTGTAACTCGTACATTCATTATTTTTCATACCATGATGAATGGGTTAAAAGCTCAATTATTTTCTTCCATGTTTCAAAGAGCACTCAGGATTTGTAGTCCACATTTGCCCAATCATGCTATAGATTGGGAATCAAGTAAGGTACTTTATAAATGTAATAATTATGTTAAAGAAAAATAATAGAATCTGTATGCATAGAACAAGAAGATAATTTTAATTTTGAGAAGGTACTTATAAATTGGACCCTTTAATGAGATTCTTGGTCAAAAAGTCCCTTACGGAGTCGGGTGAACGGGTTCTAACCTAAGTGTGAATTTCTTAAAGTCTCTGGATTGTTTCCTTACTCGCTTTTGATACATTCGTTTTTCTTTTTCCTCGGTAAAATGTAAATGGAATAATAAAGTAAATGTAATAATGGAAGTAATAAATGTGGAAATAAATATAAATGCAATAAAGTAATAATAAAGGTTATGAACTAATGTAATAATTAGTGTAAAGGTATTAATAATAAATGTAAATGCAATAATATGCGTAATTATGTCAAATAATAGAATCTGTATGCATAGATCAAGAAGATAGTTTTAATTTGTGCGAATTTACTTAGAAGCGGGACCCTTTAATAAAAATGCCCTTCTGGGGTGGGGGAACGGGATCTAGCCTAGGTGCGAATTTCTTAATGGTCTCTGGATTATTTCCTTCTCGCCCTTTTCATTCGCTTTTCGGTTTATAATTTCTGTATAAAACAACAATGTAATAATCACTGTAATAATAAATTTATAATTTCTGTAATAAATAATAATGCAATATTAAATGTAATAAGTTTAATAATAACTGTAATAATTATGTAAAAAAATAATAGAATCTGTATGTATAGAACAGAAGATAGTTTTAAATTTGTGCGAATGTACTTATAAGCGGGTCCCTTTAATAAAAATGCCCTTCCAGTGTCGTGAGAACGGGATCTAACCTAGGTACGAATTTCTTAATGGTCCCTGGACTGTTTTCCCTCTTGTTTTTGGTTCATTCGTTTTTTGTATCCACCCGAAGAGGATGCCAGTGGTCGAAACTGTTGTGGAAATAAACTCTGTCTATTAGAGTGAGTTTTTATTATCATATTTTGACCTTCACGTAGAAAAAAGTGAAGTTTCTTGCATTTGCATGGATTGAGGTAAATTGTTCCAGAGTTGACCGGTTGAGTAGATGAAAGACTGAAAATACCGATTAACCTTCGAATTAGATAGTTGGACAGAATAGGAATTAGAAAGTGTAGAAAGTCTGGTACTGCGTGCTCTCCTTAAAGGAGGAGGCATGCAGTTAGAGAGTTCAGAAGAGCAATGTCCGTTATAATAGCGATAGTAAGGAAACAGTGAGGCAACATTACAGCGAAGAGAGAGAAATTGAAGACAATCAGTATGAGGCGGGGAACTAATGAGACGAAAAGCCTTTGATTCCACCCGATCAAGTATGGCTGTGTGGGTTGAGCCATCCCACACATGAGAAGCATACTCCATACAGGGGCGAACAGACCACTGTACAGAGACAGCACTGAGTCTGGGTGAATAAACCTTGGAGGCGTACAGCAGACCTAACTTCTTCAAAGCTGTTTTGGAAAGAGAGTATGTGTGATTTTTCCAGGAAAGATCATGGGAAAAGGAAACGCCAAGAATGTTAAGAGAAGAGGAAGGATTGAGTTGTGTGTTGTTGAAAGTAAGGGGATAGTAGCGTAGAAGATTGTGACGAGTAGACAGATGGAGGAACTGTTTTTTTGACGCATTGAATTCAAGCCACAAGGTTTTCTCTGCCCCAATCAGATATAGCAGAAAGATCAAAAGTCAGGTATCCCATAGCCGTCCAACGCGAATATATATATATACACACACATATATATGATAACGCGGTACACTCGTAATTTGCTGTTAAAAAGTTAATTGTAATTATTCTAATACTAATGCATTGGCGTATAAGTGTCCAAAACATTAGTTTCTATACTTATTAGGTTCAGGTTTGTGTACAGAAAGTGATATCATTCAATGTCATAATTACTCTGGAAGAGAGGGCATGATTTCATTATATTTATAGGAGGAGATTGTGGACACCAATCCACCAGGGAAGTACTCCGGAGAGGACATTAGGCAGAAGACAGGGAGTGCTGGAACTCCCATTTCTTCCGTCACTGTCCTCTTTAGCTGATCTCTTTTTGTGTCTCATTTGCCTTGTGAGCAGTACAACACGCTCTTAAACACACGTTTCTCCCTCTATTCTTCACCACACATACACGTATTTTACACATTACACAATCTTTTCAAAATTTATATGATAAAAAAAATGAAAAAAATGAAAAAAAATAACACCATAAATAAATAAATAAAGTGAGCTTCAGAGACCTTGATTTTGGCTCTCTCTCCTTCTTATACAGGGGAGGGGCGTTTTTGCGGGCGCTCGCCCTTGGCCCCTCCTTCCCACATAAAAAATATATCGTGGGAAGAAGTAAAAATGAAATGGAAAATTAATACTTTTGAAAGAATTACGAATGATGTCCACACAAGTAATGTGCTCACCCTTCTTGCTCAGGGCTTAGGTTCTTGATAATGGATGACTTTTCGAATGGTATTTTTTTTAAACATTAATAGAGAAATAGGTAGAGAGGAGACGGAAGAGAGAGAGAGAGAGAGAGAGAGAGAGAGAGAGAGAGAGAGAGAGAATGTCACTGTATATAAGTGAAAAAGAATGAATCAGCTCTGAAATAGAATCATCGTATTTTGAGAGGACAAAAGCAAACTTAATACCTTATCGTCCGGTTCACTATGTCAATAAAAACTTTCGTTCAAGATTTATGGAGATTAGCAAACCAGTGCATTTTTGGAAAGCTTATGGCATCAGGAATCTGAAAATCAATGTTTACATTTGCGCAGATGCCTGCATAGCCGCCATTTTGGATTTTCAAAATGGCCGCCATAAAATAAGAATTTCCGAATATCTCAGCTTGTAATTGACATAGAAACTTCATTCTAAATGCTAATCCTTGTTCCAGGCCAAGGAATCCAAAGCTTATGTCAAATTAGTGATTATGAACACCAAAAACCAAGAAAAGAAGAAGTTTGTGAAATTATGTTTGTATTTTCATGAAAAAATGCACACTAAATTGTTGGTAGTGACAACAGCATACGTATAGACGTATTTCCTATCTCAGTTTGACACATCATTACACATCATCATCACTCTCAGTGTCATATTCAACATTACAGTCTGCATCGTTTTCGCATTCTGTGCAAGGCAAGTTATTCCTTCTGCATGAACATCTCTGTGTAGAACAGTTGGTTTTGCAGTGGCATCTGACCAACTCGATGATGGCTTGCGGGGCAGGAGGAACCTTTGTGGTGACTGGCAGTATTTGGCCACTTTTGTCCTGATAGTAACCAAATTTCAGGGGGTCAAAAGGCTGTTGCTGCATAACATTGGCTTGGCACCATACTCGGCTTTGTAACCGCACACGCTGGATGTGTTCCTCAAGTGCACCGAGTGTAGGAGGTAAGTTGTTGCTTTCAGCTAGGTGTTTACAAAACAGATACCATCTTAGATCAGGGATACTTGCAATGTGAATACCCTTGGGACAGTAGCTTGAGCACACAAATTTGGCCAATATCTTTCACCTCCTGTGTTAGGTCACCTTTCTCCGGTAGTTTCATCAGTGCTCTGACTAAGTGCATGTCAGCTTTCATATACTGCTGAAACCATTTTGTTTTGCCTATTCCTGAGAATTTTCCAACATTGTCTGCTCCAGTGAATGCGTGGAATACAGGTAAAGCCTTTTCTTTGCCCAAAGCTCTCCAGATTGGCTCTATTTCGACTGTACCTGATACATCAAAATAGATGTCTTTTTGCAGAGCTTGTCATAGTGTGCCACAGCCAGAACCAAGACGTCAGTATCAGGATGAAGAATACTAGCTGTGCATCAGGACACCGCTGTGATGCCTCCGCTGCCAGGCAGATCATCAATGTGTCAGCCTCCTCGTGATTGTTGTCTTCAAAGTGCATGTTTCTGTTGCTTCTGGTGTGACCTGATGCTGATGTGATGACTAACTGAGGTGATTTTTGTTGTAATCAAGGGTTGCTTTGGCGAGATAGTCTGTCAAATCTGCTTTCGTTTTTTCGTGCGATAGAAACCGTGCCAGTAGGATGTTTGATGTTCGTATCATCTGCAACCTGATACTGTATAGGAGCTTTTCCTTGTCGTCGTCTCTCTCTAGTTTCCTCCTTTAGTGAGTCAGGTTTGTATGTATCGAAGACCAGGATGACCTCACTGAACCCTGCTGTCAAGCTCACGAGCCTGTCATTGAAACACTGGGCTAGATCTTTGACTGTGCTGATTGTCCCTGATTTCTTTGTCATCTTCTGGACAAGCACCATTCCATCAACAATGGCGATCTTTTGATTTGATGACGACGATGGAGATGATGATACAGGACCTCTGTCATCATCCTGCTCTTTGGCCGCTAGAGCTTCTGTCTGTTCCTGGGTTTCATCTGTTTTGCCAGCTTCTCAAGGCTGTGTATCAGCTTGGACTTGTCAGTGCATGGCAGCATTGAGCCGTCTGGTGCAAATAGTGCTCTCGGAGTCAATGTGAACTCATAGTTGCCAACTGCATTCTTCTGATCGATGTCCCTGCTCGACCTGGTGAGAACCATCAGCCGACCATAGAGATCTTTGGTCTCTTTTAGGTCAACTGTCTGGTCACGGAACTTGAAAGTTTGTTTCTTGCTGCCAGACATGTACATCTTGTTCTGCTTTTTGACTGGTGCCCAGAGACTAACATCTCCATTGATACGTTCAGTGACAATCTTCATAAAGCTTCTGTCCGATGTCATCAATGTTCAAGATTTGTGGAACATACTCTTGTCGTACATATGCATGTGTGATGAAATTGTATAGCTGATCACCTTCAACAGCAAAGGGATTCCCGTGGCTCAGTATTGCAGCCTTGATTTTGTCAACAGCTTCATGTTCTTTCCTGACAGCACTGGGTCGTACATCATGGTGTTCCTCTGGCTTGTTTACTTGAAGCCTGAACTGTCCTTTAAACTCTGTTGAGAGGTACATCTCTGGAGAAGCCAAGAAGAACCGCTGCCTAGCATTTGCATTATTGGAAATACCAATTAGGCCAGAATGAACCTTCATCATCTTGTTGAGATGTTCGCAGGCATGGTCTGCACCTATTGAAACGAACGGAATCTCACTCTTGGTGACAGATATGTTTCCATCTTGAAGTTCTCGCCATGTTGCTGGATGGCTTGTCTTCATTTCGTGCATGTCGGCGATGTACCTTGGCCAGAGGCGTTTGTATTTTATTCGATCCATTGCGAAAAACAGCTTGCTGAGTGCTTCTCCAGCCTCCAGATGGAGAACGAGATCAGCATTTCTGGATGCTTCAACAAAGAACAAGATGGTTTCAACCCGGTGGAGGTAATTCATCAATGACTTGAACATAGCGTTAGATGATTTCTGAGCTTCCCACTTCTTCAGCTGTTGAATGACATCTTCGTTGGTCAAGACTTGAAGCAGTGAGTGTTAGCAATTCTGATGCATTCTGCTCCATCACTTGTCCCAGAACTGTGTTTGTGCAGGCTTCCTGCAATTCATTTGCTGGTTTCGAGCAGATTTCTTTTAGTTGTGGCATCTCTGTGAAGAACTGTTCTAGAGCAAGTTCATACAGAGCCATGTAAGTGTGGATGTGTGCACGGAGTGCTCTCTTGTAGTGGCCGCACTTGAGGATCTGTCGTTGTAGCAGGCCCATATACATCTGCCTCAATCCATGCATCATCTATGCCAGAATTTTCTATTGAGGCTCCGAGTGCCCTCAGTGCAGCCATCACAGCATGCAGCTCCCCAAGTCTCGGAACAACTTCTCTTTTCAAGTTAGGTCTTGCATCTAGCAACTGTACTGCCTTCTCGTACAGGGCCATGTCAAAGGTTATGACAGTTGGGTGGTTTTCACCAACTGCCAAGCTCTTCAACTGAGACGCTTGCAACATCACAGTCAGCATGGTAGACCACTCATGTGCGACCTCTGGAAGTAGAGGCAAGGCACCGACTTGAGTCAGTGACTGACTAGATGACACAAGTGATTTGTAGCCTGCCCAGCCTGGGATACTGCTTTGTGATTCACTGTCGGTTGATCTAGACAAAGCAGATGCAATCATCCAACCAAGATTGGTTAGTTCATAGGATTCAGCAACACCTGTGGAACACGCCTTGAATTCCTTTGCTCTCTTGACTGGCCCAGGTTTTGGTTTACTGCAAGGCTCGATGGGTACATGATAAGGGACAACCGACAGGTTTTTTGCCTCACTAACTTCCAAATTGGGTGCGATTGATTCTCCAGGCGCATCTGCCTTCTGATACACTGCGGTGATTGTGCCATGTGTGGTGCCTTTGCCATCTACAGTGTCCTCTGCAAAATCTGTATTATCAACAGCGAAGAAGACAAATGTACCTTTCTTGAGGAAAGGTGGTACATACAATCCATCAAATTGTTTTGTGTTTTCCACAACAGCATTGGCAATTGCTGTTTCTAGGAGCAAGGCACGGCTGTGTGATACGCAGTAGTTCTGTACATGGAGGAGGTCCATCAGCGCCTTGTTCCTGGTGCCATGATGTATAGTGAGTGCCAACTACAACCTGTGGGTTTTCTCGTGTGTGTGGTGTCCGAAATGTGTCAGTGGCTTGTTAACGGTTCTGTCGCAGATCTAGTGAAAGGTGCTGAGGTGCCTGGGGTTGCTGATCTACAGATCTACAGAAGCTAAGGCTAACAAAGACCCTAAGATCCACTCTAAGGTTAGCCCGAGAGAAAGGAAAGAGTAGGGGGTTAAGAGAAGAAAATAAAGGGTTAAGTAAATAGCAACACCTATCACTCATGGGTTCATTCAGAAAAAGAGAAAAAAGACTCACCATCATCATCCGCCGGCCTCTGCCTACAAGTCAGAAAAATAGTCGGAGAGAATAGGAAAGGGGTGAAAGATGAAAAGAAGTAAAGTAAGAACACTTACAAACCATGCAAACTACAGACATGCAAGTAAAGAGAGTTACAGACATGCAAGTAAGGAGAGGATAAGAAAAAAAAAAGTAGGTAAAGTTAAACAAAAAGTGGGTCAGTTTACTCTACTAGCTACATCTACGTTCATGTTAGTCTAATTTTTTTTTTTAATTTTATTGCTGGCATCACACGCTGGCACGTCACAAGCCGGCATTAATCGTCAACAGACTCATCCTCGACGATGACCACCCCCAGAGCTCCTGTTTATAGTGCGTAGGTATAAGATGAGGAAACAAAGAGAGAACCAGATTTACGCTTTATTCTGTACTAATGAAATAAAAATTAATTAGATTATGTCAAGGAAATAATTATTATAAATAATGATAATGACATATTATATAAAATATAAATTAAATAGTTAACATTTACTTAAAGACTAATTATTAATCATAATATACAATGATTAATATCATTTTAATAAAATGTTTGGGGGTAACTAATGTATGAGCACAAAACGTCTCATAAACAACTCAGCAACAACAGCAGCTTGTATTGCATTTAGCAACCCACGCTGTATAAGTAACTAAATATAAATTTATTTTAATTTTCAATCGAACCATTTTACAACTTAAATCTATATTGGTAATATTATATCTAAGAATTATATTTACGCAAACTTATTTATAATTTATTATCTATTCAAGTATAATCTAAATTTAATAGAACCATATCACATAATATGCCCAGAACAAATAACTATTAATTTATGTATTCCAGGACACATATATAATATGAGGATTTTAGAGATAACTATTCTATTTTATTACTTACAATCTATACATGGCTATACTACATAACTTCCCCCCTAAGAACGGAGTTCAAAAGTAGTAATAATCATCTTTCTCAGCGAATTTAATGCGTCTACCAGAGCGAGAGGTTTTGATTGCTGGAGCGAGAACGCTGGTAGGGACATCAGGATCAGGAGAAGTCTTCTTTTCTGCTGTTGAGGGTGAAACACGAGCTTGAGGAGGATGACTGTTTTGTGCACCAGGTAGCACGGCAGGCTTCAAACGTTCAATAGAGACCATGTCTGACTTACCAGAAGGAAGTTCGATTTTGAAACATTTGCTGAAGCGTTCAACAACTTTGAAGGGTCCAGTATATGGAGCTTCGAGTGGTCGTCTAACGCGGTCAATTCTGAGCCAAACATAAGAACAATCCTTGAGGTCTTTGGGTATGTATGAACTTCGTTGGGAGTGGAATTCTGGGAGTTGAACGAAATCCAATTCACGCATGCGAGATGCGAATTCACGAACGAAGGCGTTAGTGGCATCCTTCTCAGTAGGAGTCTTGATGAAGAGGTCTCGAGGACTGAGAGGCATTTTTCCGGTAACTGCCATGAATGGATAAACTTGGAGGCGTTGGGAATGCATCATATTCCGAGGAGAACTACAGGTAATGCAGTTAGCCAATTCAGTTTTCGTGACTTGATAGCTGTCTTCAAAGTTCGATGGCAACGTTCTATTAGCCCGTTGGTCTGGGGGTGATAAGAAGTTGTTCTGAAACGGTGAAAGCCAATGAGTGTGGACAATTCTTGGAACAATTCGGATTCAAACTGTGATCCACGATCAGTGATCACGTAGAGAGGGACTCCGAAGCGAGAGATCCATCCATTAAGAAATGCGTAGGCAACAGACTTCGCGGAGACATCGATGAGTGGTATTGCTTTGATCCATTTTGTTGATCTGTCGATGCAAGTTAAGAGGTATCGATAGAAGCATTGAAACTCGGAGCTTGGGATAGAGCAAGGAGGTAATGGACCCACAATATCAATGTGTACCGTTTCGAAGCGTTGAGAAGGGATTTCAAGTGGAAGAGGCTCTGACTTGGTATGTCGTTGAATTTTTGCGGATTGACAACCAGAGCATTCTTTTGTCCATGAACGTATGTCGCTGTCCATATTGGGCCAAAAGTGACGAGACTTGATTAAGCGACGAGAACCTTTGACGCCAGGATGAGACAAACCATGGGGGTCTTTGAAAATGCCTTTTCGTAGGGGCTTAGGAATAAAATGACGAGGCTGGTATGAGGAAATATCACACTTCAGAGTTGTCTTTTCATCGAGAGGATAGTCTTTGAGACGTGGGAAGTACGCCTTTATTTCTTCGTCGGTTTCTTGTAGGCGTGCGATTGCCGGCAAATCTATGGCATCAGCAGCGATGGCATTAACTGGTCTGGACAGGCAATCAGCAACGATATTGTCTTGACCGCAGATATACATCATTGATGAAACATATTCTGAGATACACGAGAGGTGACGTTGTTGACGGTGAGTCTTTGCTGGAGTTCTGCATTTGAAAGCAGCGACAAGGGGTTTATGATATGTGCATAAGGAGACTGTCCGTCCGTCCAAAATATATTTGAAGTGGAGGACAGCCAAGTAAGCTGCGAGGAGTTCACGGTCATAAGTTGAATATTTTCTTTGAGGTTCTGACAATTTCTTTGAGAAGAATCCAATGGGAACAGGCTTACCTTCTACCATTTGATGAAGAGCTGCTCCAACGGCGAACTGGGATGCGTCTGTCACCAGTTGAAATGTGGATGAAGAGGGAGCAGTGAAAGGTAAGGCCGAGGCGTTACAGAGGGCTTCTTTGATTGCGGAAAAGGAAGCTAATGCGTCTGTTGACCATTGGAGATTTGACGATTTAGGAAAGTTCTTGATAAGCTTTGTCATAGGAAAGGCGATGTCGGCAAAATTAGGAATTAGATGACGATAGAAGCCGATCATACCAAGGAATCTTCGGAGACCTTTCGAGTCTTGAGGTAGGGGAAATTCTTTGATAGTTGACTTCTTAGCTGAGGGAGGTTGAAGACCATTTACAGAGACTGAAAAGCCAAGGAAGTGAACTTCTTTCTTAGCGAATTCATTTTTCAATGGAGATTCTGAGAGAATGTTCATGTAGAATGCGAAACACTGTTTCCAAGTCGTTCTTATGTTGTTCGGGACTTTCGGAGAAGATAAGGACGTCGTCCAGATAAACGAAAACGCGTTCAACATCTCTAAAGATGGAATCCATGTAGCGCTGGAATGTAGCACCAGAATTACGGAGACCGAATGGCATGAAAAGGTATTAAAAAAGTCTAAAAGGGGTTGTTACAGCGGTCTTCTCTGTGTCAGCAGGGTGCATTGTGATCTGATGATAAGCACGAAGCAAATCGACTTTAGAAAATATGGTTTTTCCATGACACTTTTGGGACAAACTTTAGATATGAGGGAGTGGATAGCGATCCGGCTTCGACAAAGAATTCAGCGCTCTATAATCTCCGCACGGACGCCATTCACCGGGTTTCTTCTTAGGTACCAAGTGAAGAGGTGACGTCCATGGAGAGTTTGATGGGCGGATTATGCCAGCCTGCAGGAGGCTTTGGAATTCTGCTTTAGCAGCAGCTAACTTGTCCGCAGGAAGTGGACGAGTCTTCGCATACGTTGGTAGAGCATCACCAGTCTCGATGCGGTGAGTGACTGCGATAGCTGTCGGTTGCGATAAGTGAGGATTGTGAGGTTACAGCACTGAGGGATATTTTTGGAGGATATTTCGGACGAAGTCGGAATGGGATGTGGCTTGGTTGATGCAAACTTGAGAAACTTCACCTTTCAACAGACAGAACGAAGTTCGCCGAGAGGTGTGTCCATCGATGATTTCTTCTTTGCCACAATTCACCAATAAGTCGAAATGGTTGAGAAAATCGAAGCCAAGGAGCGGGTTGGAGATTTCAGCCAACACAAAAGTCCAGTTGAAAACTCTTCTCAGGTTACGCATTGAAACATTAGTGGTGATTTCTCCATGACATTTGATTGCGTTGCCGTTTGCTGCAGAAATGGATACAGCGGTCGGGCGTAGGGGGAATCCTTTTGCGGCAGAGACGGGCAGAAATGAGATACTTGCACCGGTGTCCACCACAAAATTCACGCGTGTGTCTTCAACTTTAGCTGCGACGATGAGGAGGGGCAGACCGGAGATCGCGAAAACGCCGGCCTGCTCATTTAGTTTTCCGATCTCTGGTGAAGTAGGGGGCTTGGAGAGCGAGAGCGGGAGTTACGATGCGGTGATGTTGGCCGTGAATTTGGTAGGATCTGCACTTTTGACGTCTTAGTTGGCCATTTGCACCAAGGCTTGCAGGTTCTCGCCTTCTCTGCGAAGTAGAGATGAGCACGACAGACTTTAGGGCGCTGGGTACTGTTGAATGGACGTAGTCCCCCAGGAAAGCCTGACGAAGTTGCAGTCGAAGGCGCTTGTCGATGATACTTGGGCGAAGAGGAAGTACCGACGCTGAAGCATTTATTCTGAATAAGAGGGGCGAGTTCATCTGCCAGTTTTCCAAGTTGCGTGAGTGGCATATCTTTCTGGGCGGCAAGGACGGGAGCGATGGAAGGGTCCAGTGTTTGAATGAATTTGTGCCGCACCAGGTCTTCGTTTACACCGACCTTCGATGCTGTTTGAGCAATCTCTTGAAGAAAAATTGACGGGCGGCCGGTGAGTTTCGTCGTCGAAATTAATTTTTCAAACAGCTCAGGCTTGGTTCTCTCGTAGATAGCGATGACTGCGATTCTCAGTGATGAGTATTTATGTTCTTCAATGTCGCTTGCCGGTAGTCGTTCGATAATTTCGGGCGGCAGCGCGGAGAGAGCATGGTAGAATTTTGTTTCCTCTGATATGATCGAGCGCAGGTGAAATTGCGCTTCCAGTATTGCGAACCAAGCTGTGGCGGCTGTTTCCAGAAATTCTGGGGCCTTGATTGCCACATATTCTACTACGGCTGCAGTCGGAGTCGACATTCTATTTATTGATGAAGGCTGTGTATTTTGAAAGCGAGGAGCTCTGGTTGCTTCGGGGTCAGCGTCTCTGAGATCTAGAGGCGGTGAGCATAGGGTTTATGCATACAGAGGCAAACTATGCTACACGGCTTCTCTATAGGCGATCTCGGAGGGCTAGCCGGGATGCCGCCGTATGAGTCCGTTAAAGGGTTTACCGCACCGAGATGGTGGGTTTTGTCCAAACGACTCCCGACTTGCAGCTTTTACTTCCTGGGAGGCTTCGCCGTGTGTGTCCGTTAGGGCAACCGCGGAGGTTATGCGCCGAACTGTGCCTTCCCAAGAGCTGCAGACCCTTTTAGTCCAGGCACGTCGCAGTAGTTAGTCCTTTAGGGCTAACCCGGTAAGGGTCAATGCCGAACTATGCCTACCAGAACTGAAGCGTAAAATGATTCCAGCAGGCGCGCCGTATTGAGTCCGTTAGGCTAACCTCGAAGGTTATGTACCAACTGTGCCTGCTAAAACCAGCTCTCTAAACTCCTTGTCACCAATTTATAGTGCGTGGGGAAATAAAAAGAGAACCAGATTTACGCTTTATTCTGTACCCATGAAATCAAAATTAATTAGATTATGTTAAGGAAATAATTATTATAAATAATGATAATGACATATTATATAAAATATAAATTAAACAGTTAACATTTACTTAAAGACTAATTATTAATCATAATATACAATGATTAATATCATTTTAATAAATTGTTTAGGGTAACTAATGTATGAGCGCAAAACGTCTCATAAATAACTCAGCAACAACAACAGCTTGTATTGCATTTAGCAACCCACGCTGTATGGGTAACTAAATATAAATTTATTTTATTTTTCAATCGAATCATTTTGCAACTTAAATCTATATTGGTAATATTATATCTAAGAATTATATTTACGCAAACTTATTTATAATTTATTATCTATTCAAATATAATCTAAATTTAATAGAACCATATCACATAATATGCCCAGAATAAATAACTATTAATTTATGTATTCCAGGACACATATAAATATGAGGATTTTAGAGATAACTATTCTATTTATTACTACAATCTATACATGGCTATACTACATGTTACTAATTGTTTTTTTATTTTAAACAACGTTAATATTTTAAAAATGCCTATCTAAACGGTTCTTAAACACTGGTAGAGTGAACGACTGACGCGGGAAGATTATTCCATTTATCAATTACTTTAAACGTAAAGAAGTTTTTAGCGATATTAGTAATGAAACTTCTGCCACGCAACTTAAATCCGTTATTACGAGTATTGCTATTATCGAAAGTGAACAGTTTGTCAAAATTTACGTTATCAAGGTTATTAACGATTTTGAAAACTTCAATAAGCTCCCCCTTTAATGTCCTAGTTTCGAGTGAATGCAAGTCTAACACTTTAATCCTATCTTCATAAGGCTTGTTGCGCAATGACGGAATTAGTTTCGTGGCATGACGCTGAACCCTTTCTAACCTATCAATATCCTCATGCAAATACGGGCACCAAAACTGAACGGCATATTCTAAATGAGACCTGACTCGAGACTTGTAAAGAGGCAATATAATATCCTTCGATTTAAATTTGAAATTACGCGCTGTGAAGCCTAACATCCTATTAGCTTTTGCGCAAGACTCCAGGCACTGGTTCCTAACTTTTACATCCTTAGATACGTGTACGCCTAAATCTACTTCCTCATCAACGCTCGCTAACTCTCAATCATCCATCGTGTAAGTGTAATTATTGTTACGAGAACCTACATGCAAAACTTTACATTTGTCTACGTTAAATTGCATCTGCCATTTATCCGTCCACTCCACAATCCTATTTATATCGTCTTGGAGCCTATTTCTATCGTCCTCGTTAACAACCTTACCGCCTATTTTAGTATCGTCCGCGAATTTTGACACGTTAATAGTCAATCCTACATCTATGTCGTTAATGTAAATTAGGAATAGCAATGGGCCTAACACTGAACCCTGTGGGACACCGCTACCTACATCCAACCACCCCGATTCACTACCATTAACAACGACCCTCTGTCTCCTAGCACGAAGCCATTCCTCAAACCAGTTAGCTACTTGACCGCGTATACCGTGCGCTTTAAACTTCGCAATTAATCTTCTATGCGGAACTGTATCGAACGCCTTTTTAAAATCTAAATAAATAACGTCAGCCGCTCTATGCCTATCGTATTCGCGCACTATTTCGTTATAAAATTGTAACAAATTAGTTAAACATGATCTATGGCGTCGAAACCCATGCTGACTACTATTATCAAATCTCTACTTTCTAAGTGATCGATGATACGATCCCTAACCACGGATTCCAAAAGTTTACCTAATTGACGTTAAGCTAATGGGCCTATAATTACTAGGTACCGTGCGGTCGCCTTTTTTTAAAAATGTGCGTGACGTTAGCTAATTTGAAGTCTTCAGGAATAATCCCCGTTTCGAGTGACTGATTAAAAATCTTCGTTAAGGGGCCTACGATAACGTCTTTCAAATCTTTCAAATGTCTGGGATTAAAAGCGTCAGGGCCTGGAGCCTTGCTAACTTTTAGCCTATCGATATAATGCGCAATCTCACCCTCGTAAACAGTTATTTCGTCCAAAATAGTCTCTCGCTACTAAATGGAACGATATCGTCCACGTCGGGGATATTATTTACGTCTTCTAGGGTAAAAACTGTCTCAAAAAAAGTTATTGAAAATACCCCTCCATCGCCTGAGCGTCAGAAGCCAAAGCGCCGTTAACACCCACGAGAAGTATCTCTATAAGTATCTCGAAATTACGCTTAGCATTCATAATTGATCTTTTAACCTGACGTCTAAGCTCGATATATCTATTAAAGTTAGCTGCCGTGACATTGCGCTTATTAAGTACGCAATGTTACGCTCGTTTATGAACTCGCCTATTTCCCTAGTCCACCACTTCGGCCTACCATGATTTCTAGCGCGCTTGGGCCTACGAGGAATAAACTCCCTTTCAATATTCATAAAACTTTCTTTAAACGCCTCCCAATGCAAATTTGTGTCATTACCCATAAATAAGTTATCCCAGTCCACTAATCTCATCCTATTCCCAAAACTATCAAAATTAGCCCTACGAAAATCAGGGACTTCTATTACGTCACTATCCTTAGTGTTTTCTATCGATAACTTAAACCTAAGAATTTGATGATCACTACATCCTAAACTCTCGCCTACTTCTAAACTATCGACTATATTTTCGTCGTTCGTTATCACCAAATCTAAAATACTGTCACCGCGCGTTGGTTCGGTATCTATCTGTCGTAAAAAATTATCCTCCATGAACTCAATCAATCTCAAACCCTCCTCATTACCAGTAAAAGTCTCGTAATTAACATTAGGGCAGTTAAAGTCTCCGACAATTATACTATTCCGATTGTCAATAAAGTTACCAAGAAGTGAGTAAAATCTAGTATCGGTGTCGAAGGGTTGAACGGGAGGTCTATAAACAACAACAAAATTAAAACTAACACTACGTGCCCTAACTTCAACGCATATCGCATTGATTGCTGCCGGAAAATCTATCTTAACCTCGATAGAACTAAGGGAATTACGAATGTACAGCAAAACGCCACAACCAAACCTATGTAACCTATCATTAGTAAAGAGTTTAAAACCCGGTATTTCAAGTTCCCCCAACAAGTCCCGAGTCATGATATTTAACTACGTTTCAGTGATAGCAACTATATCGTAGTTGCCGGAATAAATTATCGCCTTAAATTCGTTTAATTTATTTCTAATACTACGCGCGTTACAATAAAAGACGTTTAAGTTATTTTTTACCACGGGCCGGCGTTTTAAACTATTTTTCACGTCGGACCCGCGTTCCCCGGACCCACAACGTCTAAAGAAGGCTTCGACCTATACAGCTTTCGCACGTTTTCGTCTATTAACCTACCTAGCCTAGCATTACCTATTTCATTAAAATGGATCTCATCTTTTATAAAAAGGCTAGGATCACTGAATTCGGACCACAGCTTTACGAAGGGTACATTTTCCTCAGCACAAATCTCTTCTAATTTATTATTCAAAAATATTGTTTTTGACGTAATCCTAAGAGCCAATCCGTGCCTAGGGGTAATACCTAGAACTAAAGACCTATCTGACCTCGCCTTCAAGGGACCTAATTAACCCCTTATATCTCTCCAAAAAGTCAGGCACTCTCGTATCGGGTCTATACGAGTCGTTGCCTCCTACCATCGTCACAAACATCGAGTGACGGGAGGCAACGTCAATCCTATCCACTTCGTCTCGAACTCTGTCAACCCTGGCCCCTGGGAGACAGACCCTCCTCCCTTTGGTTGGATGCGGTTCAACGAACTCTTTGTCCATGTGGCGCACTAAAGAGTCGCCAATTAAAATAGTTTCCCCCTCATTCACGTCCCTTTCCAAATGGGCGAAAGGGCTCGAAACCTCGATAGGGGGGATTCCTATCACCTAACGTACGCGGCATAGCTCCACCCTTAACTTCTCTAAATCCCTCCCCATCTACTACTCTCGGACCAACCTTATCCCCTTCCTCAACTCTATCCAACCTTCCCGACAAGCTACCTAAACTAGAAACTAGGTTACGCACCTCACCCTTCAAATTACTAACGTCTTCAACGTTAGTATTGGTTCGGCTTTCGTCAACCGTAGCCCTACGCATGCCCTCATCAAGCGTTGAAAGTCTTTCCGTTACCTCACGTACACCGCGTTTTATGTCAACTATTTCCTCCATTAACTCGCAAAAGAAACAAACTGATCTCTCGGTAATCGCCATAGGACCGCCGTTATAATCTTTAAATTCCGAATACCACCGGTTTACCCAACACCTAACACACGACGCTTTCTGCGACGGCATCGCGCAGTTAAAAATTAGTTTATAACCGTCACAAGTTCAAATTAAATTAAGCCGGCACGCTATGAAATCTTCTAAATCCCCAAAAAACACTAAAATTCAATTACTTAACTATAACAATGTGAATATAAACGCAAGTATATAAAATTCAAAACTTTCCAAAAGTAAAATTCTTAGCAATATGCAAAAGTAGATGCAATATCAGAGAACTCAGAAAATGCGTCCGTTCAGTACAGAGTCTGATTGCTCCATTTCAGAGCTTGTTCTTTTATGCCCACGTTTTTTCACAGCATAGGTTCTTGTAGATATGGTATGCTGCAAGCGGTTTCTCGCTCGCTGTATGGATATTTGATTTTTGGCATCAGAATAACAACTGCGATGCCACATGGGTTTCCTTTCAATCAATATTTCTTTGGTAAAGTCTTTGAGGCGTCTTTGGATATCAACATATTTCCATCCTGTAAGCTGGCTCTTTCTTCCACTACATCGAGTAGTTTCTGGTATGATTCTGTTCTGGGATATTGAACAAGTGTTCCTTTGCTGGCAGTGGACTCCTGACAAAGAATGCACTGCTTCCAGTCTACTGTGTCCATGAACGACTTGACCGAACTCAACTTGCTGGTTCTCGGGTCTTCACTCATGATGACTCAGGCACTGAAAAGAAAGAGAGCCACCACTATATTAACCAACACCAAGATCATTGCGTACTAGTTGTGTTAACATAAATTTTTACAGTATAAAATTAAATATTGCAACACTACTGCAAAAATACTGCAAAATTATTGAAGCATCAGGATTTATAAACACTGTTGCAACTGCCGCCAAAATGGCCGCCAAGCAGGCATTTGCGCAAATGTAAACATTACTTTTCATATTCCTGATGCCATAAGCTTCTCAAAAATGTACTGGTTTGCTAATCTCCATAAAATTTGAACAAAAATACATAGTGAACCTGACTATTATCCTCGAACTTATTCTTCTCTTATTAACCTTTATTAGTAGACGAGAAAATGAAGATCATAATCAGAGCCATTTTCGGCATCAGGAACGTTCTCATCGAGTGAGCGAGGACAAAAATACATATTATAAGAAAAGACTATATATATATATATATATACACACACGGTGTAACAAAAGTCCGTTCTCATAGGGAAATTGGTACTTGTAGGCAATGTTCCCTCTAAGGTGTGCGCGTGTGCGCGCGCACACGCGTTGTGAAACCTGCGCACACAGCAAAATAAAATGCGCACAGGCTCAAGCGTTTCATGAGTCACGACAGTAAATGAAGTAATTTCAAAAATATACCGTCACACAAGGTCTGACCATTTGCATCAACATACTCTATAGTCGCTCTTTTAAGTATTAACCCCTTCCGCCCGACTTCGCCGACGTCCGCGCAATTACGCAATACAGATTTTTTTTACTCTATGTATTTGCATTTTTTTCTTTTATACATTACCGCATTGAATATAAACCTTTTCTCTCTTATTTTTGCATAAAAACGAATAGTAATTATCTCATAATTCATAAAAAATAAAATTATTCTTTATTTTATTCCTATTTTGTGAATGGATAAAATTATGTATTAATCTTGATAGTCTATTTTAAATTGCTTAAATGCTAAAAATTGTTTTGAGAAATGATAACTAAAATAGTCATTTTCAATTAGTTATTTTTATTTTATTTTTTATTTTGTTGAATTTTATTTTATTCATATTTTTAGAATGGATAAAATGTTTTCTTTTTTAAGAATAGATAATATTGTAAACAGTTTTTTAATATCCATTTAATAGTACCGTAATGATCAAACTATCACATTATGGAAATAATATTTATTAAGTATTTAATATTTATATATATTTCACTTTGAAGATAATAGCGCTCAGAAAAGTTTGCACAATTTTTCACCATGAATCTAAATATATGCACAACGAAAATTTCTTGCGCACACGAACTAAAAAAAATTAGAGGGAACATTGCTTGTAGGTTATCTCCCCCACCACCAATTTTGACAGAATATTTTCGTTAAAACTAACGAAAATATCACGACTTAACCTAACCAATTATCAAGGGCGTACAGTTGATCTATTAGTAAATAGTAAATACTATTCCAGAAACAAACAATGTTATAATTAATAATAGATCAACTGTACGCCCTTGATAACTGGTTAGGTTAAGTCGTGATATTTTCGTTAGTTTTAACGAAAATATTCTGTCAAAATTGGTGGGTAGGAGATTACCTACAAGTACCGGGAAATTCTATACAACAAAAGTGATCGTAATGAGTTTGTTTGTATTACGTGGAATTGCATACAATGCAATTTGAGTATCTACTGGATTAACTGGCAAGTTGATAGTATTGTTCGTAATGTTTAGTTAAAACTATTTTCTCGTTCAATTCTGTTAGATCTTATTTTCCTATAAGAACGGACTTTTGTTACACCCTGTATATAAAATATGTCTGCGACGAGCTGTAGATATTATCTGCATGCTTTCACCTTTTCATAATGAACTTCCATCCAACAAAAGGGAAAAACATTCACTCACCTTCAAAAATAAAAGTGACCCGCGGGCCAGGAGTACGGGCATCTTCACAAAGGAGAATGGTGTATATATATATATATATATATATTGAAAGGCCCGTTAATGAAGGGCTTTCATGGAAGGCTCAAACGCAAGAAAACAAAAGACACCAAGGCTGAACTTTTAATTTTTTTTTAAGTAAAAGGAAAATCTCTCTTTTGATAATTTAAATGCATCCAAAGTAATTCCAATATACATATTATTTTAAAGCGGGAATGTTATTAACATAAGTGTATCTCTCTCTCTCTCTCTCTCTCTCTCTCTCTCTCTCTCTCTCTCTCTCTCTCTCTGTGGGAATTTTTCCCTGGCACCTGTTGCCATTGGTACTTCGTAGGTATGGGTCGCAAAGCCTTTTGAGGTACTTCTTGTCCTTGTAACTCCTTGTAACACTTTCTCTCTCTCTCTCTCTCTCTCTCTCTCACTATATATATATATTTTCATTTGTTCGTTCTCTCTCCTCATCTTGCGCGGAATGTTCTCCTATAGAAGCGTCGTTCTTTATGTTAATTATACTGCGTGTTCTTTGCAGTTGAAATGTGTATATATAGGTGCGGCATGCGGGAGGTGCCCCCCTCGGGGCATTGGTTTCTGCGCGTATGTAGGAGAATTACGACTTCTGATTGAGTGAGGACCATGGTGTAGTGGTTATCATATCTGACCGGCAATCGGAAGATCCCGGGTTCGATTCCCGGGTGGTTACCTCATTTTTTCATTTGTTCGTTCTCTCTCCTCATCTTGCGCGGAATGTTCTCCTATAGAAGCGTCGTTCTTTACGTTAATTATACTGCGTGTTCTTTGCAGTTGAAATGTATATATAGGTGCGGCATGTGGAAGGTGCCCCCCTCGGGGCATTGGTTTCTGCGCGTATGTAGGAGAATTACGACTTCTGATTGAGTGAGGACCATGGTGTAGTGGTTATCATATCTGACCGGCAATCGGAAGATCCAGGGTTCGATTCCCGGGTGGTTACCTCATTTTTTCATTTGTTCGTTCTCTCTCCTCATCTTGCGCGGAATGTTCTCCTATAGAAGCGTCGTTCTTTACTTTAATTATACTGCGTGTTCTTTGCAGTTGAAATATATATATATATCAGAAGATTATGGACATCAATCGACCAGGGATGTACTCCAGGGTGAACGTTAGACAGAAGATAGGGAGTGATGGATCTCCTGTTTCTCCTGTCACTGTCCTCCTCAGTTGACCCTTTTCCGTGTCTCATCTACCTTGTGAGCAGTCCAGCATGCTCTCAAACACACACTTCTCTCCCTATTCCTCATTACATATACATGCATCTTACACACTACATAATCTTTTAAAATTAAAAAAAAAGTGGCATGAACTTCAGAAGCCTCGGAGTCCCCACTTCTAACTCTCCCGCTGCCGATACCGGGAACGCAGACCCGGGCAAGGGGGCTGAATCTCCTACCGCCCATTCGAGATGTTCTAGGCCTCTGTCTGATTCACTTTTATTAAACTTCTGCAACATTCGTGGCCTTTTCTCCAATTTTCAATCTACTGAACACCATCTCTCCTCCTCTAAACCTCATCTTCTTTTCCTCACTGAAAGTCAGTGAACGACTTACAGCAACCCCTTTTCTGTACCTCCTTACTTTTTCTATACTCAATTAAACTCCAAACATGGATGTTGCGTTTGACCTCATATTCCTGAACTCGAATCTTCCGAATTCTATACCCACTGACTACGGCTTACATGCCAATCTCAAACTAAATACATCTGTGCTGTTTATCTTTCGCCCTAATTCTACTGACTATCAAAAATTCTTTGAGTACCTCACTTCCAAAGTGGAATACATTTTTTCCCGCTCTTTCTTTGCTGAAATCTCCATTTTAGGAGATTTCAATATTCTCCACCACCTTTGGCTTTCCTCCCATTTCACTAACATCCCTGGTGAATTAGCTTACAACTTTTCTACCCTAAATGACATAGAGCAAATTGTACAGCACCCTACTCGTATCCCTGATCGCCTTGGAGATAGGCCCAACATTTTGGATTTATTTCTTACCTCTCATCCTTCTTCTTAATCTGTCAAACTTTTTTCACCGTTGAGTTCTTCCAACCACAATCTTATATCTGTTTCCTCTCCTATCGCTCCAGTTCGGCCTTTGGATCCTCCCAAGAGGAGGCGCCTTTGGCCCATCGGCGCTGCTGATCGGAAGGCCTTTAGGCAGTACTTTTGTGATTTCCCATGGAATGCTTATTGCTTCCGTGACCGGGGACCTTCCGAGTGTACTGAGCGCATCACGGAGGGCATAGAGACGTACATTCCACATTCTATTCCTACTACTAATGCAAAAAACCTTGTTTTAAGTTTACTTCAAATCTATCCGCAACTGAGAGGAGTTTTTCAGAAGGTACCGCCGCGCCATCTAACTCTTGACTCTAACTCAGCTGATATTGCTGCCCGGAATCGTGTAAAATCTGTTCTTCGACTCGCCAAAAATTCCTTCATCCAACAAAAATGTGAAAATCTATCTAATTCTAATTCTTCTCGCTCTTTCTGGCAACTAGCTCAGAACCTTTTCAACAACTTTACCTGACATCTGATCTTTTCCATTCCGACGGATCTGTTGCCATCTCTTCTCTTGACAAAGCTGCTCTCTTCGCTCAAACTTTCGCTTACAATTCAACCCTGGACGATTCCAGTGCTGTTTCTCCATCTCCTCCCGCCTCTAACTTTATTATGTCTGAAATTAAAATCTCTTCCAAAGATGTTTTTTCTGCCCTGTCTGGGCTCAACTCTAGGAAGGCGTATGGCCTTGATGGTGTTCCTCTTGTTGTTCTTAAGAACTATGCTTCTGTACTGACACCCTGCCTTGGTTATCCTCCTTTCGGGATTTCGGTGAAACTTTTGCTATTGCGTGACACATATCAAAAGCTTTTGATAGAGTCTGGCAAAAAATCTTTAATTTCGAAACGGCCCTCCTTCGGATTCTATCTTTCTATCTGTGTCTTCATCTTTAATTTCCTCTCTGGCCGATCTACAGCTGCGGTTGTAGATGGCCACTGTTCTTTTCCTGAAGCTATTAATAGTGGTGTTCCTCACTGTTCTGTCCTGTCCTGTCAGCCACTCTTTTCCTTTTATTTATTAATGACCTTTTAATTTGCACTTCCTATCCTATTTACTCATTTGCCGATGATTTCATTTCACTTTTCCACCCGCTTTCCAAAGCGTCCGTCACAGCATTCACTTCATGATTCGCGTAGGACGGCTATGGGCCACCTGACCTCTGATCTTTCTGCTATATCTGATTGGGGCAGAGAAAACCTTGTGGCTTTCAATGCCTCATATCTCGATTCCTCCATCTGTCTACTCGTCACAATCTTCCACACGACTATCCCCTTACCTTCAACAACACACAACTCAATCCTTCATCTTCTCTTAATATTCTTGGCGTTTCCTTTTCTCGTGATCTTTGCTGGGAAGATCACATATACTCACTTTCTAAAACAGCTTCTAAAGGTTAAGTGTGGTGTACCATCACCGCGATTTCTTTACCCGCACTCAGTTGCTGTCTCTGTACAGTTGTCTTGTTCGCTCCTGTATGGAGTATGCTTCTCATGTGTTGGGTGGCTCAACCCACACAGCCGTACTTGACCGGGTGGAATCAAAGGCTTTTCGTCTCATCATTTCCCGCATCTTACTGATTGTCTTCAATTTCTCTCTTTTCGCCGTAATATTGCCTCACTCACTCTTTACTATCGCTATTATAACTGACATTGCTCTTCTGAACTCTCTAACTGCATGTTTCCTCCTTTAAGGAGAGCACACAGTGCTAGACTTTCTACACTTTCTCCTTCCTTTTCAGTTCAACTAGTTCTCTAACGCAAAGATTAATCGGTATTTTCAATCTTTCCTGCACTCAACCGGTCAACTCTCAAACAATCTTCTTCAATCCCTCTTTCCTCGTGTCTCTGCCCTCCCATCTTTCATACACAGAGTGTCTAGGCATCTCGAAAACCCCGGACTTTGATTTTGGCTCTCTTCTTCTTCTATTGGGGGTGGGACGCTTTTGCGGGCATTTGCCCTTGGCCCCTCATTCCTGCATAAAAAAATATATGCAGAAATATCACCAGGATTCGAACCCAGTACATCTTGAGTAGATAAATTACGCTTTGATTTGAGCCAAAAGGCAGAAAAGATGAGGACGCTAACCATTACATCACTACAGAGTAGTGGATATTTTAACAGGTGAGGGAACGCATAACGTTTTATCCTACAGAGGTGTTTTCCGGATTCACGCCATCCATCCCCTGCCCTCGAGGCAATTACAGCACTTCATTCAAATTTGTAGCGTAACATTGGGTACCCGTAGATGTATGACGCATGATATTCCATATATATATATATATATATAATATATATAAGTAACATTGTTTCCAAAATTATGCAATGAGTTATTCACCGTTATGTAATTTTGTAACAATTGAAATAAAAATTGTCCAACTTTGTTAAGGATCAAATTCCTTTATTAGACGACACTTAAATTTATTGTTTAATTTAATTAAGTGTTGGAAACAATAAATGGGAAAAATTTACTTTTGTAACAGTATTTCCAGTAATTTTATTGCACATATGAATAAAATTCCTTTTATAAAAGTTCCTATATATATATATATATAATATGTGTGTGTGTGTGATATAATAATTGGTTTTAGCATTTATCACCTCACGTAAATCGGTTTCTGCCACGTAAGTTTTTTCTTAAGAAATCCTTACTGAAAGAAATTGAATTTTACCCTCTTTTTTTTTTTAAATTTTTATTTTCGTTGTGTATTACGTAAGAAGCCCTTTTGTGTTACTGCGTTTGAGGTGAAATTTCTTTTTTGCGAGAAATTAAAATATCTCCGCCCCACGAACGGAGCAAGTAAAAATTATTCACAAACACGCGATTCTGATTCAAAGAAAAATATTATGCAAAAAGAAATACTTTTGGTTTCACTATAATCGCCTATCCTTTAGTTTATTTGTCGTCTCACTCTTTTGAGAGAGAGAGAAAGAGAGGCGTCAAATAAAAGGTCCAGACATTATGGAAGAAAGTTCCTTAAAAGGAGGAGGTGGAATACATAAAAGTGCCTTGAGAAAAAATTCAAAAGGAGAAACTGAAATTGAAAGTGATGAAAAGATTCCGTACGACAAATTTAAAACAAATTCCTATAAAGAGAAAACTTAATTGCAAACATTTCGTAGGTAAACATTCTCTGTTCGTACCGAAAAAAAATAATATATATATATATATATGGGAATGAACTCAGAATGGTTCCCTGAGGTTTTTCATGATACACACAGACCGTGCATGGAACAAGGAACTCTTCTAGGATAATTAAATCCACTATAGTCCGAATAAGTAATGGTAAATGACAAATACTATAGTTTTTATTTTTCATGATGCTAGCCCGACGTGGGCAACGGGTCACTCGCAAAAAGGTCCCAAAAATATATGTAGCTTCCCTCACCAGCTATCTGCAAAGCAGAGAGGATCCAGCTTTGGGACAGCTTTGGCTAAACATATAATAGTTACCCCTTTTTCTTTGATGTATTCAATCTGACGTGAAGGCAGCGAGTCTTTTGCTTATATTGAGGTTCTAAATGTAGCTGGGCTAGGCTGCTTTAAACCCTAGATCCTGTCCCAAAGCTGGATCCTATCTGCTTTGCAGATAGCTGGTGAGGAAAGCTATATTTTTGGGACTTCTTTGCAAGTGACCCGTTGCCCACGTCGGGCTAGCATCATGAAAAAGAAAAACTATAGTATTTGTCATTTACCATTACTTATTCGGACTATAGTGGATTTAATTATCCTAGAAGAGTTCCTTTTTCCATGCACGGTCTGTGTGTATCATATATATATATATATATATATATATATATATATATATATATATATATATATATAACAAATGATTTATTTGCACGCACTTTACTGCACGTTCATCAATTCCAATAGAACGGTAAAAAGCGGTAAATATCCGATGAAAATCACGTGAAATTGCTGCCTGACTGAAATTCTTTATCGAAAGACATGAATAACGGCCACACCATATAATTTCCATAATTTCTGCATCATGACTCTCCTCGCAGCGATCCATTTAATCTTTTGATATTTATAATAGCGGGAATTAGTTCCTTACGAGTTCTCCAGAACTTAAACTTGGAATGACGGATTTAAATAAAGGGGAACAGACCTGTATGCTTGTTTTTTGTTGAGAGCGCCGAAATCTTTTAGTATATGACACATAAGGTAATTTTTTAGCTATTTTACATCATACAGGGTGTCCCAGGACTTTATATCAATATTTCAGGAGATTATTTTTGAGGTCATTCGCAGTGAAAAATGTTCTATGAATATGAGTCCGATTCTCAACGGTTACGGAGCTATGGGTATTTGAAGTTAAAGAGTGTTTGGCACATAATATTCTATTTTATTGAACAAGTGCTAAGTGTGTACAAGTCTGGCCACCGAGATCACCAGACCTCCCCAAACTAGATTTTTATCTGTGGGGGAGCCAAATGAAGGCGATGGTGTACAAACAAAAAACGAACAAAAGAGATGACCTACTTCGTCGAATTATGGATGCTGCAGAACGCATACAGAACGACCCTGACGTTGTTGGTAGGGCTACTCATTCAATGTTACGACGAGTTGGAATGTGTATTGAAGCTGAAGGTGGCCATTTTGAACATTTACATTTATTGTAGAGTGAGCTGTACATACTTAGCACTTGTTCAATAAAACAGATTACTATGTGCCAAACATTCTTTAGCTTAAAATATCCATAGCTCCCTAACCGTTGAGAATCGAACCCATGTTCATAGAACATTTTTAACTGGGATGGGACTCCCTGTATATATATATATATATATAATAATAATTAGTGGTGGACCGGATATCCGCATCATTTTTAACATCCGCATCCGCACTTCTGACTGCGGATGTTATGCGGATATTACCTCTAATAAATTATGCAATTTACAATTAAATTAGCTTATAAAATAGCTCATAAGGCCCAGTCATGCACATTTCGTGTAAAGTATTAATTATTAATGAACAAACAAATATATAAACCTCAAAATATAAATACCTGGTAACACAGAAAATGGAATGAAATTTGTTTCATTGAATTTTCTGTGGCTGAAACTCTTGAAAAAGTTATTATTTTTATCACAATGAAAACATTAATATTAATTTTAATTCTTATGCATTGCCTGCCATAATAGTAATATCATGAAACTTGAAAAATTGTCATATATTCATAATTCAATCTTATATTGATAGATTAACTAAATATCCGCATCCGCATCCGCGGATATTGAAATTAAAGATCCGCATCCGCAGATATTGAAAAACTGACATCCGGTCCACCACTAAATTTTATATATCGTATTTGACGGCTTACAAGACGCTGCGCCGTGAAAGACGCACCTTAATTTTGGAAAGGTAAATTCAAGAAAAAAAGTTTTTCATGCACTTTATTGTTAATACAATGGATAAGTAAAATTCAATAAAAAGAAAACCCAAAAGCCAATAAAGAAAGATAATATGATTATTACTCTTATTATTTGTTATTAATCAACTTCAGATTCATTACCAACATTATCATCATTATCCCCATCATCATAATCATCATCATCTTCACTTGTATCACTGTCACTCTCATACAATAAATGATCTTCAGTGCCATCCATTGCATTACTTATACCACATTTTTTAAAGGACTTGACCACAATTTCAGTCTTAACATCATGCCATGACTTCAGCACCCATTCACACACTTTTGCTATTGATGGACGTTTCATCCTTCCCCACTTTCGGCTTCTAAGACGCAGGGCGATTTTTTAAGGTATTTATAAGGAAAAAAAGTGCGTCTCATAAGCCGACAAATACGGTGTATACAGTATGTATATATATATATATATATATATATATATATATATGGGATGAATTTCACAATTAAACACGTGAAATGAATGAATGCTGCAAACTCACAAGGAAAAAGAAAAACGATTCCAAGGCTTTTCGTGTATTCAGAGCTACACCTCGTTACACCCTGACGAGGTATAGCTCTGAATACACGAAAGGCTTTGGAATCGTTTTTCTTTTTCCTTGTGGATTTGCAGCATATATATATATATATATATATATATATATATATATATATATATATATATATATATATATATATATATACAGTGTGTATGTATTATAATGATTCAATTATTTTTCTTTCTATAACATTTAGGCCCATTTTCGTAGAGTGTAGGCCTAAATGAAATGTATGAAATGTTACTTATAAAATAGACCAGAATTTATATAGAGCAAAAATATTGTTAAAATCCAATTACTGGCGCTTAAATGTTATCATTTTATTCCAAGAATATAACATATAAATAAATAAATTAAAATATATAAACTCGTTCTATATGAATAAAAATAATAGGATATTTAACTAATATTTAACTCAGTAACTACAGTATAGTTTATATTCGTGTAAATGATTTAGTTACCGTACATTTTTACCAAGTGGAATATGTCTATACAATATACTGCAATTAGTATCTATAAAATGCATTATATTTAATAAATAATAGACCCTTTACATATATATATATATATATATATATATATATATATATATATATGATGAACAAAACCACGAAGGAAAGGAAACACAGAATGGTGCTCAAGCGCTTTCGTCTAATGACATCCTCAGGAACACTGAGGATGTCATTAGACGAAAGCGCTTGAGCACCATTCTGCGTTTCCTTTCCTTCGTGGTTTTATTCATCATAAATATTTTTCACGTGTTACTTTTGTGAAATAATTTTCATATATATATACAGGGCGTCCCAAAAAAATGTATACACACTTTAAATACTTATAAAGGCAGTGTTTATTAAAATACATTTCATTTTCAAAATGTAATAGAATCTACAGACATTATTTCATTGTTTTGTCAACGCCTGTTTTCAAACTGACGTCCGTTCTGGTCCAGGCACTGCTGATAACGCGAAGCAATGGAATCGCAAACATCACGAAACATTTCGTTTGGTATTTGTGTGATTCTCGTTCAATGGCTGCTCTCAATTCAGCGACTGTTGCAGGTTTTATAGCGTAGACTTTGTCTTTTAAGTATCCCCATAAAAAAGTCTAGTGGTGTGAGGTCTGGTGAACGCGGAGGGTATTCTACGAAACCCCTTCGTCCAATCCACATCCACATCGTGCCAAGTACCACTCGCAATACTCCACTCTTCGGTCCGGATCATCTTCATTAATAGCATGGACTAATCTTGGAATGTAACTTTGCCATTGACAGCGCTTCAAAATGCGTTGGACAGACGATTCTGAAATTCCTACCTCACGACTCGCTTGCCGCACAGATTTTCTTGGACTTTGGTGATACGTTTCCAGTACTCTTTCTTGCTTTGTGGGGCTTGTCGATGTCCGTGGTCTTCCGGAACGCTTCTTGTGGACATTCTGAACAGTTATCGGCTTCAAACTTATCTCTAATTCGAGTGATGGTAAGTCGCGTTGGTGGATCTGTTTGAAACTCCCTCCTAAACTGTCTTTGCACTTCAACTGCGTTTTCACACTTCCAGTAGCATTTTAGAATGAATTTCCTTTGTTCAAAGCTTAGTCTGACTGCCATTATTAATTCTAATGGGTTTAACTTGGAAAGAAAGAAACATCAATTGAGCTATCAGCTGTTAAAGTGTGTATACATTTTTTTGGGACGCCCTGTATATAAATAATTAGGGTGATTCAAAAAAATCAAAGTTTTTTTTTTTAATTGTTCAACCTGTATTTTTGTTCCCTATGACAAAAAAGTAGTGTATGCCAAATTTGGTGAATTTTAAATAAAATTTACTATGTGCTACCAGGCGTCAAAGTTTCCCTCTTTTTCAATTTGTTTGTTTTTACAACTTATGATTTTATGTTTAATTGTTTATATTTCAGAATTTTTAATTAATGGTTTTATACTAGTTTGCTTTTAATTGTTGCTTGGAACTCGTAATTTTGATACCAATTAATCGATTATGGAAGCTAGGCCTAACTCACCATCACCTAGTTGCTCAGTTGGGAGAAGTTCTACAAGAAAAGAAACTGAAGTATGGCTAATTGGGCAGCCCTCTGCAGTACTAAAAACATCCGTATTACCATCAGAGAAGGAAATGATGGCCCTCTTCATGCACTACAGAAATATTAAAAAGCAAGACATTAGAGAATCATGCTGCTCTACTGCAGATGATGTGCTAGCAGTTTGGAAAAAAGCAGGAATACCAGCAAAACAAAGAATACATGTAGTAGATAAAATTCAAGGAATACTGAAGGAATGACAGCTGCTTAAGAAAAACAAAGCAAACAAATTGAAAAGATCACAAAATTTAAATAATAAAGAAGAAAAATGGAAAGATAAACTGGAAAACTTATTTGACATTGCTCATGAGAATGCTATGCAGCTTAAAAAATAGAAATGATAAGAAATTCTTGAAAATGCAACGTGAGAAAGGACGTCATGGAAAAATGGGTACCATTGATAAGGCTGTTGCTAAAAAAGAGCAAAGAGCAGCAGAAAAGCAAAAACGTTATAAAAAGAGGAAAGCAGAAGAAGAGATCAAAAGAAAGAAGAGTGAAGAGGCTGTCATACTCACCAGTACATCATCAGACTCAGAATCAGAGGAGAGTAAAAGTGATGAATCTGGTTTCTGTGCTGCACAACCTTCAACATGGAAAAGTAAGGTTGGCAAACGTAGAAAATTGTTTTGATAAATTATTAGGAAGTCTTGATGTTGCAAAATTGAGTGACAGAAATGCGTCTCTTTTTAATGCAAACAATCAGACATCGCTTGAATGGGACATCTGCGAACAAATAAAATGCATGTATTTCAATACAACGGCAGCCAATACTGGTCCTAGAAATGGTGCAGCTATTCTTCTAGAACAAAAATTCGACAACGATTTATTGTGGCTGGCATGTCGACACCATATATTTGAAATTATGCTGGAAGCTGTTGTTTCAAAGTCTTTATCACCATCTTCTGGCCCAGATATAGCCCTTTTTAAGAAGTTCAGAGAAAAATGGTCAAGCATTAATAGGGAGGACTACGAGACAGCATTATCAGATCCAGATATCTATGAAAATATTCATGACATCAAAGATGACATAATTATATTTGCAACAAATCAACTAGATACATTCCAACCAAGAGACGATTACCTAGAACTATTGCAGTTAACAATTATTTTTTTGGGAGGTGAACCAAAAGGTGGAATCAAATTTAAACATCCAGCGGGACTTCATCGGGCTAGGTGGATGGCCAAAATTACATATTCATTAAAAATTTTATGTTCAAATCTCAGTTCAAAATTTCAGTAAAAGACAAAAAAGGACTAAAAGACATCTGTCTATTTGCTACTCGGTTATATGTAAAGGTATGGTTTACAGCTCCTGTGCCATCTTGCGCTCCTCGTCTTGCTCTGGAATTATTACAGAATCTTGTAGTCTACAAACAAATAAATGACACAATTGCATTTGTTGCTATTAAAAAACTGTTAGGTCACCTCTGGTACCTATCAGAAGAACTGGTAGCCTTGGCCTTTTATGATGAGGAAGTGCCTACTGAAACGAAAAACAAAATTGTAAAGGCCTTGCAAAATACAACAGAAACTCTTCCTGCAAAACGGGCTTTTCTAGATCCTGCACTTTTTCCAACGAAGAAATAAGATTTTGTCATCAAATACTCAAAGATTCTTTACAATAACAGAATTTAGTTCAAAATTTTTACTAAAAGATGCTAAAGAATGGCATAATGATGAAGAGTATAACTCCGCTAAGAAATCTATCAAACAGTGGAAAGTCGTGAATGATATAGCGGAAAGAGGAGTAAAATTAATGGATGAATATAATAAAATACTAACACATGACGAAGATCAAAAACAATTCTTGCTACAAGTAGTGAAAAACTACAGGGCTGTTTACCCTGATAGAAAGAAAGAAACATTGATGAAGTAAGGACAGCTAATGTCTCAAATATCATGCTAGTTTAATTATGCATGCTTCTGGTTATGGTAGGACCTACGGGGGAGTTTTCCACATTAAAAAAAAGCAATGCGCCTTGTACTGTACCCCCTGGGTTGTGTGGAAAAATTTGACAATTTGAGTCGTTCTGTCAATTTTTAATTGCTGGTAGCAACCCCTAAAAATTAAAAATTTGCTAAAATATTTTAGGATAGTTGTTTTTATGCTGAAATGAACCATTTAAAGGGTTGAACACATTAAAATATAAAAAAAAATTTTTTACCCCCATATTTGAATCACCCTAAATTATATACAGTATATATAATATATATATATATATATATATATATACATACATATATATATATATATATATATATTATATATATATATATATATATATATATACACAGGGTGTACATAAAGTCAGGATCTATTTTTGTGAAGCACTTGGAAATTATATGGAATTCAATCATAAAATGATAAAGTGGTAACATTTATTAAATAATTAAGAGTAGGATTCGACGTGACGCCCATCAGTATCCCTGCACAGCTCAAATCGTTCTGCAGCATTTCTAAACACATTCTGGAGCATTTGCGGGTTATGTATCTGCAGCATTTCGTATACGTGTACGTAAGTTTTCAAGACTCGTATCTTCGTCTGATAGACGTGCGATTTGATAAAGCCCCATGCAAAGAAATCTAAAGGGGTTAAATCTGGTGATCTCGCTGGCCAAGGTCTGTTGCTTCCGCGTCCGATCCAGCGATTTGGAAAACGTCCATTTGATAATCCTGAACAATTTTGGCATAGTGACAAGGAGCACATCATGTTGATAGACGACGGTACTAACAATCCTATCCCCGTTACAAGGACTACCTCAAGCATTCTACGCCACCATCGCACCTCGACTCTCTCTCTTCGAAGAACAGTGACACGAGAGCTACCACCATGTGAATACCCTTTGTACAGGCCCCATTTAGGCCTGGTGTCATTCACCTAACTTTATATAAAGACTAATCATTACCCCGCACGTTATTAACAACCAACTTATATTTTGTCTCATTCATAAATAATTTATTTTGTTTAATAAAGGAAGAAAACTGTTTTATATGCAAAGCGTATAAACTGCCTTTATTTATTATACATTTCATTTCTAAACGTGATATTTAAAATATACTTTTTAGTTGTATACTCATTATATTTAAAAAACAAAAGAATAAGAATGGCATTCCCTCCCTCTCGCTCCTTATTGGTATTCATGGAAAGGTGAAGCCAAAGAATTTTTTCAGTCAACAATAGATTATATTCTCTATCAATTTCAATGTGGAAAATGTGCCAGACACTTCCTTCTGATACAACACAAGTGAAAACTTTCCTTTTGGGGAACACAAATAAATGTGCCGATAAAGCACACTCTCACTTAGCTTTTTGGATCCTACTCCGAATATTTTATAAGGTTCCCATTTTCGTTATAACGTGTGTAGACAGACATCTAATGCAAGGAAACAGTTCGTTTAATGAGTACAGATAAAAATATTCTGTGACGTATTTCTATATACGTTACGAACAGCATCACCATTTTCGTTGTTTGTATATATTTTAAAAGAATGCATACCATCAATTATTCACACTATTTTATGCGATGGAAACTAGAATAAATAAACACCAAATATATCATTATACTTACTAAATTAAAAGAAAATGCGGAAGTGATATAGCGCGCATACTTAACAATCATCGTCCTTCCGTGGTGTTAAAAACCCACTTGGCAGGCAATACATTTTCAATTTTTAAAGGGAAACTCATTTAAAAGCTAAAATTTATGGTAATTCTCTGAGTTCGAATTGCGACCATAGTGTTCTTAGGAAGGATAATTGAGGACTTACTTTTTGAAAGCTATATAGAACAGCCACACTATATATTCTCAATTTTTAATGGAGTGAGCTAAAATATGGCGTTTAGTGTTAGATGTGATATTAAATCTTCGTGAAAAAATAAAGGAAATTTAAAATCAGAAAAATTATGAACATAACTCTTACATTTTCAACATTTGAAACTTGTATACCACCTGAGCAAGTTTTTTCATAAGCCATATCCATAAATTTAAATTTAATTTGTTAAGAAAAAATAAATATATATGAGTTTGTATCTAATTTAAAGTTAACATTAAGAACATCGTTTTCAATGGTTTATACCAATACGCTGCTAAAGCGTACTTCGTATTCCAGAACTCGAATCTTCCGAATTCTATATCCTCTGGCTACGGCTGACATGCCCCTCAAACTAAATACATCTACGCTGTTTACATTTCTCCTAATTCTACTGACTATTCAAAATTCTTTGACTACCTCACTTCCAAAGTGGAATACATTCTTTCCTGCTCTCGCTTTGTTGAAATCTCCATTTTAGGAGATTTCAATGTTCACCATCACCTTTGGCTTTCCTCCCATTTCACTGACATCCCTGGTGATCTAACTTACAACTTTTCTATCCTAAATGACCTACAACAGATTGTACAGCATCCGACTCGTATCCCTGATCACCTTGGAGGTAGGCCCAACATTCTGGATTTATTTCTTACCTCTCATCCTTCTTACTCAGTGAAGCTTTTCTCTCCGTGGGGCTCCTCTAATCAAATTTTCTCTGTTTCCTATCTTATCGCTCCAATTCGGCCTTTGGATCCTCGCAAGAGGAGGCCCCTTTGGCACTTCAGCGCCGCTGATTGAGAGGCCCTTAGGCAGTACTTTTGTGATTTCCCATGGAATGATTACTGCTTCCGTGGCCTGGGCCCTTCTGAGTGTGCAGAGTGCATAACACTTGCACACTTGCAGTCTAACATTTCGAATAGGCTAAATGAAACAGTTTCAGTAACAATAAATTTTCTGTCAGTAATAAGTAGATTCCTTCTTTCTAGTAAATTCGTTGTCATTATTAGGTGAGGCCGGTATTTCCGTAGGAAGCATGTATCAGCAATGTAAGATCCACAAAATCTCCCTGATGACAGAGAACCAAAACTTCGTTTTCACAACGGACGGCAAGCGGTCAACATTTTTGTTGGAAAATTTCCTTTGGGTTATATTAACCTAATTTAGGTCATGACTGATTGAGCGAAGTTAGGTTAGGTTAGGTTAGGTTAAGTTAAATTAATATGGAATAGATAGAGACCCCCAAAAAGTAAATAGTTTTACTTTTAATGTGCAGTAAATATACCTCTTGAAGATATGATAGGTAAGCATGTGCAGTAAATAGCTTTCAGTGCACTTCTAAAAGTGCTTGGACACGTTCTGGCATCAATATGATGAGATTTCGAATGACGGTAGAGTAAAAATTTTGCCAAAGTTCGGGAAAAATTTCATTTAGATGTATTAACCCTTCAGTGCGCAGCAGCACTTTATAATTTTGTTTTAACTAATGCCAGGCAATTTTTATTGTCTCAGAAAAAAATTCCTGGGTTAAACTGGAGTTTTCCTTGAAGAAACGATGGAAGTTGGTTCTCAGGGAATGATTGGTATTTCCTTGAATTCAGACGTCTCTCGACGAACGCTAGGTCCGGCTTTCCAGCAATGTATGCAATCTACGTGTCATATCTCACAATACACTACTCAGTGATAGAAAGAGAGTACAAGGAGTTACAAAGAAATGAGTGAGACACAACACATTTACAGCTGCCTCTAGGTAGAACCCGTGGGTTTTATTCAAATACAGACAACTCACAGACAGGAGAGTTAACACAGAAAAGCAAGAAGGCTCTCCCTTCCTCCTCATCACGGTGTGCGGGTTTGGAAATAAGAAAGAAACCATTCACCAATTTGCAAAGAAAAAATGTTGAGAAAATTTCAAGAACAGTTGGAGACTGGGAATACACACACGAACATCATTTACACATTCGAACGTCGGACTTCTCGAGAAGATCGTCTAATACGAGAGTAAGATTGGTTTTGAACAACTGAGGAAGGAGCTGCAAACGATTTCAGGAGGAAATCTATTCCAATGATTGACAATCTTGTAAGAGAAGAAATTACTGCAAATATTTGTATTGAACCGTTTCGGTTCAAGTTTGCAACCGTTATTTTAAGTCGGGCTCATGTTTAGTGTAAAAAGTTCAGAATAGTTGATGTTGTCGGTCCTACTCAGAAGTTTAAAAACCTGGATGAGTTCGCCCTTTAGCCGACGCCCTTTAGCCGACGCACCATCCGTGCTGTCCACACAGGAGCCTAACTTGGTGTCGTCAGCGAATTTCGATATGGTGCTTAACATACCAATGTCTCTATTGTTATATAAATAATGAATAAAAGCAGTCCCAGCACCGACCCGTTTGGGACGCCACTTGTTACAGATGCCCACCCTAAGACCTCAACGTGTATTACCATCCACTGCTACCTATCGCTGAGCCAGTGTTCAATCCACGCGGCCACGGTACCGGTAGCTCCTCTACGGAGGAGAATGTAGACACCAATCGACCAGGAAAGTACTCCGGGAGGGACGTTAGGCAGGAGAAAGGGAGTGCTGGAACTCCCGTTTCTCCTCTCCTGTCTTTCTTAGCTGATCTTTTTCCGTGTCTCATCTACCCTGTGAGCAGTCCAGCATGATCTCAAACACACACTTCTCTCAGTATCCCTCACTACATATACATGCATCTTACATACTACACAATCTGTTTAAAATAAGAAAAACAAAAAATGGCATCGACATCAAGAGCCTCGGAGTCCCTTGGAGAGAGGACCATAAATGTCCGCACTTCTGACACTCCCGCTGCCGATACTGGGAACGCAGACCTGGGCTGGTTCATAAACTTAGGCAACATTCGTGGCGTCTCCAAATTTTCAATCTAGTGAACACATTCCCTCCTCCTCTAAACCTTACCTTCCCTTCCTCCACTGAAACTCAGGTGTCTGGGACGACTGACAGCAACCCCTTTTCTGTACCCTCTTATTTTCTCTATACTCAATTTCATTCCAAAGGTAGATGTTGCGTATATGTACGTAACGACATTACTCACTCTCATATTTCAGAAATTGAATCCTCCGAATTCTATTCTCTTTGGCTGTGGCTTGCATACCAATTTCAAACTAAATACATCTGCTCTGTCTACCTTTCCCCTAATTCTGCTGAATATCCGAAACTCGTTGACTACCTTACTACTAAAGTGGAATACATTCTATCCCACTCTCCTTTTGCTGAAATCTCCATTTCAGGAGATTTCAATGTTAACTGTACCGCCTCCGCAGTTGCTTCGCCCCTACTCACTTGCTCTCTTTGTACAATGGTCTTGTCCGCTCCTGTATGGAGTACGTTTCTTATGTGTGGAGTGGCTCAATGCATACAACTCTACTTCACCGGCTGGAATCAAAGGAGAACACGCAGTACCCGACCTTTGACACATTCTCATTCCTTTTCTGTCCAACTCTCTAACGGAATGGTTAGTCAATATTTTCAGTCTTTCATCTACTCAACCGGTCAACTCTGGAACAATCTTCCTCACTCCATTTTTTCCCCCTGTCTGTGACCTTCAATCTTTCAAATGCATAGTGTCTAGGTATCTCGAAAACCTTGGACCTTGATTTTGGCTCTCTTATTCCTCTATGAGATGAACGTTTTTTGCGGACATTCGCCCTTAGCCCCTCCTTCCTTCATAAAAAAAGAGTTATACCAAGGGCCCTTACATTTGTCATGAGTCGCCTATGTGGCAATTTGTCAAAAGCCTTTTGGAAATCCAAATATACTACGTCTACTACTCTGGAGTGATCGTATTCAGAAAATATGTTGTGGAAGAATTCCAGCAGGTTGGTCAGGCAGGACTTATGCTGACGGAAACCATGCTAGGAATCAGTGAAAAGGTCGTGCGATTCTAAATGACCTACCATTCTCGCGGCAATTACTGATTCAAAAAGCTTGCCTACAACAGATGTTAAGCTAGTGCCAGATGCTTCTTTATCGCCTTTTTCGAAGACAGGAGTCACATTAGCCAGTTTCCAGTTCCTTGGGGCCCTGTCTAGTGCAAGGGACTTGTTAAATATATGGATAAAAAGTCTGCGATGACCTCTTTTACCTCTTCAAGGACTCGAGGCCTGAATCTGTCCGGACCAGGGCATTTAAAGGCGCTCATTTTGCTCAATGCTAACGGTATTTCAGCTCGAGAACAAACAATACTGTCTGAATTTGAATCATCTTGAATGAAAATTTTAGCTGCAGGGATATTCGAGGTAGTCTAGTAAAAACTGATACGAAAAAAGGGTTCAGCACGGTTGCTATGTCAGTGTTGCTATATTTTAATTGCCCCATCTCATCTTTAAGAGGACCTATGCTGTTTTTAAATGGCTTTCTACCGTTTACATGATTGAAAGATTCTTTACGATTCGATTTGCAAACAGAAGCAACCCTAATTTCTTCTGCACGTTTCGCTTTTCTAATCTGTCTTAACCAAAGGACCATAAAATTTCGTTTGTACCTATAATCAGAGGCCCCTTTCCATTTTTTGTACGCTTTATTTCTCTCCTTGATAGCGGAGGTAATATCGCTGCTGAACTACTTCGGATCACAAGAGGATGTATTTGGCCGATTGTTGAGAGGAACAAACTTGCTCTGTATTTTCACGTACGCGTCTTCAAATGCCCACAAAATAACATCTTTGTCACTGCTGTTTACTAACATTAAATCTTCCAAGCTTTCTTTGAGGCCAGCAAAATCAGCCCAACGAAAATCGAATTGCTGAGTGGAATTTAATAATTTAGATACTGATGCTTTAATATTAAAACGGATTCGGTTATGGTCGCAAAAGGTGGACACACAGCGTATTAAATAATTTTGTAAGTAAATGTACGAAAACTTTTGCATTTTAACGTTTTTTCAGTTTCCATAAATTCTTTGATGTTTTACATTCAGTATATGGTGGAGGTGAACTAATTTTTTTATTTGCTAAATTTTTCCAAACCAAGGGTAAATTTTTCATAATTATCGTATGCATGGTACAAAAGATAAGGACGAATATAAGTGAAATATTTCTTTGCACGAATACTTATCAGCGCCACTGATAAGTGGCAATTACTATTGCGTGTGGCAATAGTAATTTGGCGAATCGAGGGAAAGAAATACAATGACATCAGAGAGAAGTTTAGAAGGAGATTTCATAAGCCGGGCCAATAGACAAGACAATACGAAAATTGGTGAACAAATTTAAACGAACGGGATCTGTAAATGATGAAGCAAGATCAGGACGACCGTGTATGTCAGATCTTACCGTGAATGCAGTACGCGGAATTATCACTGAGGAGCCACGTACGTCCGTTCGTGCTGCATCACACAGACTCGGCCTCCCGACGTCATCTGTGCACAAAATTCAGAAAAGCTATCATTTGCAGGTTTTACATGATTTACATGAGGAAGATTTCCCTCGACGAAGTGCTGTGTGTGCTGATCTTGTAGACAAATCTGGAGTGATAATTTAATGGACAACATTCTCTTTAGTGATGAAGCCACTTTCCATACGTGTGGAAAAGTAAATCGCCATAACTGTCGAATTTGGGCAGATGAAAGACCGAATGATTTCGTCCAAAATTGGGAAAGAGACTCACCTAAAGTTAATGCCTGGATGGGTTTAACAAAATCTAAAGTTTATGGTCTTTTTTTCTTTGCTGAAGCTACAGTTACGGGGCTTATTTATCTGGACATGTTGCAGCAATTCCTTGAATCTCAGCTGATTGGGGATAGGATTGTTAGTACCGTCGTCTATCAACATGATGGTGCTCCTTGTCACTATGCCAAAATTGTTCAGGATTATCTAAATGGACGTTTCCAAAATCGCTGGATCGGACGCGGAAGCAACAGACTTTGGGCAGCGAGATCACCAGATTTAACCCTTTAGATTTCTTTGCATGGGGCTTTATCAAATCGCACGTCTATCAG
>JAJOZX010000630.1:1132500-1155000 GCA_023014485.1 Bathynomus jamesi
TGTTTTACTTATTCAGTACATATGAGAAGTCATTATTTCACCACCGCATTTTTCCTCCAATGAATGCCAAGGCCATTGTGCTGAGAGACTTACTTTTGAAAAAACTGGTCAACAAATTTTACCTTTTTTATTTTTTTTTCCTTCTTCGACGAGGTTTTGTGGTCTTGATAGAATTTTCAGCGCTGATTATGAATATGACCTTGGAATTTTTGTATCAGGTAGGGTTCTTGAGAAAACTGCGAATTAAGTTTTACTCAAAAGTATACAAAACTGCATATGTTGTATTGTATAGGACGTACTCTAACATTATAGTAACCATACTTAAAATCTCTTTGTTCACGACTTGTGTTTATAGGCGACATTTAAGGCTCCCATGATTAATGTCCAGCAGTAGTCAGCCAGCATCGTTGGGTTCCACCTGCCTCGGAATCGTTTTTCCATTGTGGAAACGTCTTGGTGAAATCTTTCTCCATGTTCCTCACTAACGTCACGAAGGTTGGTCAGAGAAAAGTTCATATGGGAGCGCAGGAAATGTACCTTTAAGGATACTGCACATAGTTCGCTGCCTTGTTCTTACCTAAAAAGTTCTTGACGACTGCTTTAAAGGCTTCCCATGCAACACTCTCGGTTACGTCTAGGACAGGCTTGTCCAATGAGATTTTGTTGCTCGCCTGAGTTGTGGCTATCAGCTGCCTAGATTCGCCACATCGCAAAAAATATGTGTAATAAGTTAGGACCACCAGTGAACCAACATATAAAATAAAATGCTGAAGCAGTACTATATTTTAAAATGATAAAGTAAATTAAACAGTAAAATAGGGTTGTAACCTTACTTTGACAGACATCAGTAATGAAAATTAACCGATAAAAACATTAATCATTAATTCAATAGAGTAAAGTAGACAAACAAAACTATTTATCATTGTAAATTTACATGTTTTAGCGTGACACTTTGCAATCTTTTTTTTGTACCAACTTCCTGAAATCGGGAATAAATTTTTCGCTGATTGCACATCTCATCTCCGCCTCCAAATTGACATCCACTATATGAGATCGATACTTCGACTTCAGGTAACACAACAGAAAAAGTGGATTCACATAGCCAAGTTGAGCCGAACATCGAAAACAGCCTTGCAACGCCTGAGCGCAGAACCACGAATTCATTTTCCCTCAAATGACAGATTCTTCTCTCGGCAACTGATTTATCTTGCTTTGAAGCGAAAGGGCCTCCAATTCCAAACCGCGTTTGTCCAAATGAAGCAGGTTGGTGAGTTCATTAGTTTTTGAGAATTATAGATGTCAAAGTGAAAAGAATCTTCCATGAATTGAAAGGCGAGACCGAAACTTTGAAAATCCAAGAAGCGCTTCTCAAATTTACTCTGCGGATTCTCCAATCACTGTACATAGCCCTGCCTGTGAACATGATCACCTTCCACATACATCTGCATACTTTCAAAGTGTGTGAAATCCTGGTTCTTCATGTGTGACACAAATAGCTTTACCTTTGCTTGAAATTCTCGCAAATGTTGTGCCAAATCACAAATCACGTGTCCTTTTCCTTGAAGTTTTCGGTTAAGTCCATTTAAATGAGCAGTAATGTCAGTCAGAAAATGCAAGTCAGATTGCCACGCTTCATTATCAATCATAGAGTAAGTTAATAACATTCCTTTCTCTGCCAGAAAATCTCGAATTGGAGTGAGCAACGCAGTGAACCGTTTCAAAACATTTCCACAACTTAACCGTCGTATATTCGTAAAATATACGATCTCGGTAAAATCTGACTCCGATTCTTTAACAACTCATCAAACTGGCGATGGTTGATAGCCCTACCACGAATAAAATTGACGATTTTGACAACAGTGTTCATCATTTCTGTCAGTGCATCGTCCCCTGTCATTTTCGCACAGAGATTTTCGTGCAAAATGCACTGAAATGAGGCCAATCCCTCGCTATTAAGGCTATTCGCTGTCATATGCTGCTTCATTAGACTGACAAATCCATTTTTGTGTCCAATCATCGCAGGCGCACCATCCGTCGTTACTGAAACTAATTTCTTTAAATCCAGTTCAAACTTTTCCACAACCCCTTTGAATGCTTCAAGAATGTCAACTCCACGAGTTTGGCCTTTTAGTCCGCAAAGTGCCAACATTTCTTCATGGATCTCCAAATCCAAATTTGACTTCCTGTCAAACTCGCTGTGTAAGTTTTGAAAATGTTTTTTTTCAGATTGTCCACCTTATTTTCGTTGAACGTCTTTCTACACAGCAAACACAGCGGTTTTTCGTTCTCCTTCACGAGAGCATATTCTAACTCCTACTCGTCGTTATATTTACGATGAATTTTCTCCCAACCTCGCTTTCTTTTGTGTACGTTCTGCTGCAATGCTACTGTTAGCATTGCCAGTCGCATCAGAATCTCTTGAGGGCGAGCGCTTGCGTTTTGTAACAAATTTATCCATGTCTATAGTATGAGGCATACGCACTACTACACTGCGTAACAGTCAGAAGAGCACTGATTTGGTAGGCTGGGATCATAACAAATGGCTGCGGTCAACTGGGAACCCAAGCAGCAGTTTTGCAAACTATACTTGGCGGGAGTACGATTCGCCACAAACCCATCATCAATTCGCCACGTGCGACTAGTGGCTAATGTTTTGGACAAGGAGGGTCTAGCGTCTAGGGCTTCATCAAAACGAATGTCATTCATAACTTCTCTAATGTGTGGATTAACAAAAATACCTTTTTTTTTATTTTCGCTTCACTTATTCGCGGAAACTTCTGTTTTAAGTATTGAAATCCTTCGCCTTCCTTGTTCATCGTTTTCATGAAGTTTTTCATTAGTCCGAACTTATTGTGAAGAGGTGGCAGGTATATATTTTTCGGATCAACCAGCTGTTTATATGTGACGCTCTTTTGTTCAGGAACTAAAGCTTGACGAAGTGGCCACTCCTTAATGGCATAATAACAATCTCTGGCCCGACTATCCCACTCACAAAGAAATCAGCAGTACTTTGTATATTCCAGCTTCATGCCAAGAAGGAACGCTACGACTTTTAAATCGCCATAGATGTGCCAGTTGTAATTAGTGTACTCTATGTAATTCAAACCACGCTCTATATTTTCACATGACTCTTTCATATGAACAGCATGTCCGACGAGAATTGGTGTATAAACGTTTCCATTATGTAACATCACAGCCTTCAGACTTAACTTTGATGAGTTAATGAACAGTCGCCATTCTTTTCGTTTATATTCATGACCAAGTACCATCATCAATCCGTTTACATCGTTATAATAACAGATTTTTGCTTTTCTCAAAAAATTTGGTCAAATCGTTTTGACGGTTGCGGAACACAGAAATGTTGGTGTTTTTTGCCAACAGATTCCCCCTTTGCAGCCTAGAACTTAGTAGCTCTGCTTCACTCTTAGACAAGCTTAAGTTCCTGACGAGGTCATTTAATTCGCTTTGTATAATTAAGCGAGGCTCTCTTGACTCAGCTGGTTGAAAATCTGGGTCCATGTCTTGTTCCAGTTCCATAGCTTCGTTTTATTACTGATAGAAGATTTGGATACTGAATCGATTTTTTGCTTTTAGAAAAAAATCCAGAAACATTTATGAAACAAAAGTAGCAGTCTGTGACGTGATCTCTCTGCTCTCTCCAAACCATGAGGACAGCAAATGGCATGGATGCGAGTACCTTTCAGCCATGCCCTGAGATTTACTGCGCAAGATGTACAACAAATATGAGGAGCCCAGCTTTTGTCATGGTCAGACATGGGGAGTAATGTATTTGAAAATACTTAAATACGTATTTAAATACATGTATTTATAAATACTTTTTGGAGAGTATATTTAATTACGTATTTAAATACTTTCGAAAAGTATTTAGTATTTGTAAATACCCTTTTTTAAATACATTTTTAAAATACTTTTTTGTGAACTGTTCAATTGTGCGAGGATGTACAGTACAACCACCCAGTATTTAAATGGTACCACAGAACACAGTAAAACATTTTTCAAGGTGCTTGTGCTTCTAGAAAGTTCCAGGCTCAGCAGGCTGGAACTTTCTGGGAGCACCTTGAAAAATAGAACTTCCAGCCTGCTCTAGTGGCGATTGTCACAGACTCACAGCTGCAGTGCGGCAGCCGGCAGTCTATCCTGAGGCATCATATGTGGTTGTGCAAAGTTCAGCGCTAACTGTGCAATTAGCCTTACCCTATTGATCATATTAGACGAGGACAACATTTGTAACATGGCTGCAGCAAGTGGCTGCAGTAAGTGGAACATGGCTGCAGCAAGTGGAAGTGGTGGAAAAGAAGAGAGGCAATGCTAATGAGAGCAAATAAACAAAATATAATGAATGTTTCGATTGTCTCGATTTTATTTGACTCTAAACTGATGTCAATGATTTTATGTGCTCTTTGAAAAGTATCTAAATTGTATTGGAAATGTATTTAAATACATTTTAGGAGTAATGTATTAGTATTTAAATACTTTCTGAAAACCTGAATTTTATTTAGTATTTAATTACTTTTACTTTCAAGTAATGTATTTATTATTTAAATACATCTAAAGTATTTACTACCCATGTCTGGTCATGGTCCTCTATTTTACATCCGAAATAGAGTTCGTATGCTTTTGTAGTGAGAGGAGTGATATTCTTCTTTTCAAATTTGAGAGTAAACTCACCACATACGTAACGGAAAGTATCAGGGTTGTTTACACATTTGCGAGACATAATAACGTTTTAGAACATTTGACGCATAACAGCGTTGAATGACAACCAACAAACTACTAACGACAGTGTTTTTCAGAAAACACAGTGCGGCGGTCACTATTGCATCATCCTACTAGCACGGTTGCCAAATTGTGCGATTTTAGCGTCCAATGAATTTTAATTTTTAAGCCCCTCAAAAACTTGAAAGTAATACGTCTAATGATATTTTCTTTTGCAATATGGAGTATTACGGTGAAGCTGCTATTTAAAACAAAAAGTTACAAATACTGAAACTGATAATAATGAAATAAAGAAATAGAAAATTTCTCGAAAACCGTGCGTGATATAGAAATCTCAAGGTCATTTCTGTAATCAGCGTTAAAAAGTCTGTAAGAATCGCATAATCTCGTTGAGGAAACAAAATCCTTGTTGACCAGTGAAATTAATATTACGTTACCATCTTTCGCATTGGCATTACCTACTGTACATAAGGGAACACTGACCCCTAGGCATCTCCAACTGGTCATCACACCCCGATTTAAGAATTCCCCCGACAGTGTGCATGTGTAGTTTTGTACCTCTATAGGCAAAACTTTCCTATACAGTAGGATCGTGTCCAAATGGGCATTAAAAAAGTGTCGCTTGTCCAAGCATAACTGTATTGTATAAATATAATAACAGCATTCAAAAGGATCCAAGTTGTAAAGTCATTTCACCAGTTTTAAAGGAATCTGCTTTTAATTATATAAAACAATCATTACCGTCTTACATTACCTTAGTATATTAAATTGTTATTTGGTTACATTTGTACTATATATTTTTTATAACAAAAGGGTAACTAAATTAATTTTACATTTTACAAACATGCTGTTTATTACCTAATTAAAAATTTTTTTTTCCAAATTTATAATTTTTTTAAAAATATATACTTAATTGTTCTGAAACTTTCTTTTTTTTTTTACTTTTACAAAATCACTAAGATCCAGAAAGCATACATTTGATTCATGATTTTTAAATCTTGGCTTCACTCCGACTTTCATTCTATCAATTCTGGTGTACCTCAGGACTCTGTGTTAGCTCCAACATTGTTTTTAATTCATATAAATGATCTCCTCTTTGTCACAGCCAACCCTAGTCATTCTTACGCTGATAATTCGAACCTCCCATATCTTAAACCAAACTCTCTAACTCCAAACAACTCATTATATTTCATTAAACTCAGATCTATCAGCTGTGGCTGAGTGGGAAAACAACAATATGGTTTCTTTCAATGCATCCAAAAGTAAATATATTATATTCACTAATATACACAATCATCCGCCCTACAATACAGCTTTCAATAACGCTTTAATACTCATATCTCCCTGTACTGAGACACTAGGTCTTCACCTGAACTCCAATCTCTCTTGGACCGCGTATATTAAATCAATCACCAAAACCACTTCCAAAGAGTTTGGTCTTTTTTTACAGGGCCAGGCATTACTTTACCGATGAGCAGTGGCCTGAACCATCTAGAATCCATACAAAATAGAGCCACAAAAATTATCAGCAATAGATTGATTAATTACCAAAAGTTTCTATCATTTCACTATGCAGAACTGTCTCTTCCCTCTCTTTTTCATAGATATTTTAGCAGCCAATACTCTGAGGAGATTTACTCAATAATTCAACCCCTCCGCACCCGTTCCAGACTCACTTAGGCTCTGGGAGCACGCATGCCTTTACTGTACAAATACCACATTGCAGAGCATTCTTTACAAAAACTCATTTATACCACGCACATGCACTCTGTGGAATTCACTTCCACAGAGTGCAGTTCCACCATCTTACAATATGGGGTGTCCATAAATGATTACCCTGATTAAAGCATGCTATAACTTTTAAATAAACACTCGTATTCAAACACAGTTTAATCATAAGTAGATAAACATACAAAGTTTTGATACATAGTTAATGAACTTAATAAGCTTCCACATGTGCACCCCTAGTGACACGTAAAGTGTCTAAACGGTATTCACACTCACGCCACACTTTTTCCAACATTTGTGGGTTAACTGTTGCAATTGCATCCGTAATGCGTTCTCGCAATGTCCTGATATCTGGAACAACTGTTGCATAAACCAAATCTTTAACATGACCCCAGAGAAAGAAATCCAGTGGGGTAATGTCTGGTGATCTTGGGGGCCATGAGATTGGCCCGTCCCTGCCAATCCATCGATTTGGAAATGTTGCGTCGAGAGTTTCACGAACAACATGCGCCCAATGAGGGGGTGCTCCATCTTGTTGGAAGATGACAGTAGACTTCGGTATCTTTAGTTGGCATGAAGCTTGTCTCACCGATTTCCTTGGTGACTGTGTGAAAGCAGTTTGAATGTTTTCCACCGTCCCATCGGAAACTGATGGTCTACCACTGCTCTTTCCCTTTTCCACGTTTCCAGTTTTCAAGAATTTTTTCATCCACGACTTAATTAACTTCACATCAGGTGGATTCTTTCCATACTTTGTTCTGAACCTTCGCTGAACACTGACAGGAGATTTTGTTTCTGCAAGCCACACAACACATTGTGCCTTCTCCGTCACAGACGCCATCTTAACTGAACAGCTACTACAGCGCTCCTAGCGGCGAATGCGGTAGACGAAACACACCAGCACAGAAACTCTATGCATGTACGAGATCACCTGTAAAAAGAAAACGGATGTAAGATTCGTCATTAAAACATGAGAACATACTGTTTTCAGGGTAAACATTCATGGACACCCTGTATATATTCAAATGCAAAAACAATATCTTCCAATTTTTCAGCTCTTCTTCTTGACAGGGGATGCCTTATAGGCTTTACCATAACACTCAGGCATGCCTCATACCACGTCCTTAATTTGTTTAAAAAAGAAAAAAAAAAAATATATATATATATATATATATATACACACACACACACACACACACACACACATATATATATGTGTGTGTAGATCCAGCCTAAATAAACGACTAACAAAGAAAAGGGTATATGTTCATTTTACAATTATCAAAGCTATTTTAAAATTATCTTTGACAAAGTCTCTTAGAATGTATGTAACCTAGCATTGATTATTCCGAGCCAGTCTGAGAAATGGGGAAGGTTAGTGACAAGCCCGCTATACCTAATTTATTTGGCTCACACAGTTCTTCTTTTAAAGGAAACTTATTTTTCTCGGTAATTGGCGTTACTGCCCGTCTCATTGCCCTCATTTGGACGAAGGACGTAAAACAGACAAACCAACCAACATATGTAAACTTTAGCGTCATATGATGCTTTGTAATATTTATTATGAAATTTTTGCTGAGTGTAGGTTAGCTTAAACTAAATTAGATGTGTTGAAATATCACTCGAAGGATAAGAAAGAAGTAGACGTACAAAAATAGATAGCTAACACACACATAACTCTCAAATTCTGTCAGATAACATTCACTTACCCACCTCATCCACGCTCCACGCATTCCTTCAAAACACAAGTGATACGCAGTGACCATACTTTTTTTTCAGGTAATGTTAAACCCATTCAAAGGGTAAATGATTAAATATCTAATCCTAATGAGGCTCTATCTTCCCCATAAACGCTATTCAACCGTGAGTTAAAACGTACGTTTTCAACCTTTTCCTCACAGAGCCAATTGCAAAATCTCGCATTAATGGAGAAATAGCAAATTTTATCAGATAACTAAAGTGCGATCATTGTCTGTATGTAAAAGTGTCTGAATCTTCATTGCTCAATTCTGCATCTCTCTCGCATGTATACATTCCGGTGACCTATCTGACCCTAATCACCTTGGTCAAAGGAGTATAAATATACGGCGTTTCTCTTTTGGGCATTGGGTGAAGGCTTTTTAGGTCTACGGTTACAAACAACTCTATAAAATTCTTCTTTCACATTGTGACTTGTTTGTTTGTAATCTCTCTCTCTCTCTCTCACATTATATATATATATATATATATATATATATATATATATATATATATGATGCATCATTATTCTTTTTCCTTGTAGGTTTGCAACATTCATTCATTTCACGTGTTTAATTGTGGAATTCATCCCTTATATATATATATATATATATATATCTTTATCATTTCGTTCGTTGGACCGTTTGATTACTTCGCAACTTTTACTTACAGTATTTCTTTTCTTTCATCTACGTTTTCCTTCCGTATTATATTGTTTATATTGTTATTCGTTATTAAATTGTTTTCGTTATTATGCTGTTATTCGTTATTGCTTATATCCTGTGGTGAATGGACGTGCTGTCTTGCTCTCTCTATTTAACACCCAAATTAGAAGGGAATAATCTACTCGGCGGTTTATTCTGTTTACATCCGAAAGTGTATAAAATATCAGTGAATCCGTGCATATAAATTATAAAGTGAAATTCATTAAAATTAAGAAAGTGCAATACAGTTTACATAATTTATCACCAGTTTTAACGTATATATTCAAAACAAAATACGGTTGGCATTCGAGAAAGTTTGAAACACGGCAGGAAAAAGGTCATAAAACGCAAAGGTCAGAAAACCTTCGAAATACCCACGACCATCGAAAGGAAAGAAATAGAAATAAAAATAAATAAATAAAGAATTTGTGTGGGAATTTCTTTTTACGCTAATTAAGGAATAGCATGGCTATGGGTCCAAATTCTCACTTAATCTGTAATTTGTGCAATCTGGTAACAACGGAAAACTTGGCGATTAGATGTGATTTCTGTGAACGACTGAATGACTTTATGTGCATGAATTGGAATGATAGGGAAATAACTCTTGTCTCGAACGCGAAACACGTCGTGGGGATCAAATTTCTATGTGGCGCATGTACACAGACCGTAAATTCTTTCGCGGTCTTAAAGAAATGGAGATAGCAGATTCGAAAGTTACAAAAAAGAATGAAATAATGGGGACACATGGGTCCGGAATGGTCCCGACGAAAAACCGGGTGGATGAGAGAGAAGACGAAATAACGAATAACAGCATAATAACGAACAACAATTTAATAACGAATAACTATATAATACGGAAGGAAGACATAGATGAAAGAAAAGAAATAAGTAAAAGTTGCGAAGTAGTCAAACGGTCCAACGAGCGAAATGATTAAACGATAACTAAAAACGTACAAAATAAACAGCCAAAGAAAAATAATGATAATGCCAAAATTAAGAACTCTAAAAATAAAAGAAAGTAGAAGCGTAGAAAATATCGTATGTAAATACTACGCGAAAGGGAACTGCAGATATCGGGATGGGCAATGCATATACTGTATGCACATCCCACATTATGCAACATACATTACACAATTGGATACTGCAAATTTGACAAGAAATGCAAGTTCTACCATCTTACGGTCTGCAACACTTATGCAAGATAAGGGAGTTGCAAATACGAAAAAAAATGCCGGTACCACCACCCTCAAAGGAACGCAACGAGTGAACAGAAAAAACGAACATCAAAGAAGTGTGCCAGTTGTTTAGACGCAGCGAACACATTTCAGCTGCTAAATACTATTCAGCAATAACGAAACCAGCTGACAAATATAGGAATCCGAGAGCTGGACAGAAGGTACAAACAAAGGCATTTCATGCGTTACCGGGACAACAGGTACCGACAAAGATAAAAAGAGGTAAATTCTCGGAGGACCACAAGGCAACGAAACCGGCACCCCCATTGGAAAACAAATCGGAACCACCTGTATGCGAAAACGAAAGAGAAAAAATAAAAATAATCATAGCCAAACATTCAGGGCCTTAAATCAAACCATTCTACGCACAAAGTTTTATACCTGAAAGGACTCATGCAAGAAGCCGGAGCAGACTTTGCATGCCTCATGGAAACTCATCTAAAGGACTGCCAGGCGAACTGTGAAAATTGTGAATCCTGTATTGACAAAAAAGAAATACAAATTGCCAACTATAACATCCTCCGAGCCGACAGAACAGTGAGGCGTAAAGGAGGATGTGCTATTTACACACACGAAAGGCACATAGCAGAAATGGCTATAAGTACCTCAAACAGCTACGTAGAATGTGTAGCAGCAAAAATTGAAAAATTAAATATGGTACTAATTGTAATGTAGAGACCCCAAACACGCCAACCTTAAAATTTTCATATTCCATTACAAAGGTAAGAAACTTGATAAAAGATGTACACTCTCCAACCACAACTATTTTTCCCCGTGGTGATTTTAATTTGCCATTCATGAAATATAAAAGGATAGGAAAAATATATGTATACACCAGGACAAGAGGGGCACACGAGAAAACCAGGAGCAGGTAAAAATGCTAATAGCTCTAGCTGATGAATTTTTGTTAACGCAAGAAATAACAGAAAACACAAGAAAAAACAACTGCCTAGATTTGGTATTCACAAACAACATTAATCTAATTGATAATGTAGAAATAGCCACAACTATGATATCGGACCACAACATCATTGAAATAACAACTAATATAAAGGCAACAGGAAAGGAAAGAACACGCACAACAGAAAGAAGCAAATTCGAAATTTTTTAATTTTCATTCCAAAGCTATAAACTGGGAAGATGTGACATCCAGCATGGAAGTAATACATTGAAAAACCATTTTCGAGACCAAGGCAACGGAGGAGATGCTAATGACGTTAGAGGAGAAGACGTTATAAATTGTGGAAAAACATGTCCCAAAGATACAACAAAGAGGAAAGAGAAGCAAGTTCGAGCGACAAAAGAGGGCATTGTTTAGAAAGAGAAAAAGAGTGCCTGCAAAATTAAGTAATTGTAAAGATAACAACATCAGAAAAATATTAAATGATAAACTACAAAGTATCGATGTCGTCATACAGGAACTAATCGAGAAGCATACAGAAAAAGAAGATGACGACGCTATTGAAGCGATAAAGGCTAACTCAAAGTACTGCTATAATTTCGCAAAAAGAAAGACGAAAACCCATGCGAGTATCGGACCTTTAAAAAATGAGAACAGTGCTTTATCTGATGATCTAACAAAAGTATCTGAAATATTAAGAGCTCAGTACGAATCATCTTTCAGTATCCCAAAAAATGAAAATTGATATGCGATAGAAACGCGTTCTTTGAAGAAGAACCACAAGGGGAAAGTATAACGGATTTCGACTTTACGACGGATGATATGACACAAGCCATAAGGAAACTAAAAACACACTCAGCGGCAGGACCGGATAAATGGAATGCCACACTGATCAAAAACTGCAAGAAGTCAATCGCTGAGCCCCTATACTGGATATGGAGACGATCATTAGACACGGGAGAAATACCAGGCATCCTGAAGAGTGCAAACATAATCCCAATATATAAAGGAAGAGATCGATCTGAGGCCAAAAACTATCGGCCAGTGTTGCTTACATCTCATCTCACTAAAATATTTGAAAGAATATTAGACAGAAAATCGATGACTTTTGGAAACTCAGAAAAATTCAATGATAACCAACACGGGTTTCGTTCAGGCAGATCATGCCTATCACAACTAATGGAACACTACAACAACATTATTGATGCACTTGAAAGTAATGAAAACTATGATGTAGTATACACAGACTTTGCTAAAGCGTTCGACAAGTGTGACCATGGAAATAATACATAAACTGAAATATATGGGAATAACAGGAAAAGTAGGGAAATGGATATATAATTTCCTTAGTGAGCGGCGGCAAGTCGTTATAGTACAAGGAGTATCTTCATCAGAATCAGAGGTCCTCAGCTCGGTTCCACAAGGAACAGTATTAGCTCCACTACTCTTCATAATTATGCCAACTGACATAGATGAGGACGTTACCAGAGACAGCACTGTAACATCCTTTGCGGTTGTCACAAAGATCAGTAGAAAAATAAGAAACCCAGAAGATATAGGACCTCTACAAACCGACATAAACAGGATCTACAAGTGGACAGAAGACAACAATATGAAGTTTAACACTGAGAAATTTCAGCTATTAAGGTTGTAAGGTTTATATATATATATATATATATATATATATATATATACACATACTACAGTGTGTATGTGTGTGTGTGTATATATATACACCTTACCTTACCTTACAACCTTACAAAGGTTTCGCGCGACGATTTCTCATTTCACGAAGGTCAAGCTTGTCGCCACTTCTCTCGAGTTGGCCTGGTGAAGTAGTGAGTTGTATTCTTGTGCTCTCCACCTCACATAGCCAGGTACGCCCGGCTCATCGGGGATTGTTCTGAGCCAGGCGTCTAGTCTTCTTTTGAAGATTTCCACTGCAACTCCCTTCGTGTTTCTTAGGTATTTGGGCAACTGATTAAACAGTTTTGGTCCTCTCACTACAAAACTATTTTCTTTCAGGGTTAAGGATGTTCCCTGTCTCGCCTTCAATTTGGGAATACGACACAGTCTGCCGCTTCTATTTTCCACCGTTGTTTGGGGAGTTATAGGATTCAGAGTAAGATTAGGGACTAGTTTCTTCATTATTTTCCAAGTGTAAATAATGGTGTAACTCTCTCTTCTCCTTTCCAGTGAATATAGGTGTAGTTCTCGTAACCTTTCCCAGTAATTTAGTTCTTTGCACCCATTGATCTTGGCTGTGAAGCTCCTTTGGATCCCTTCCAGCTGTCTAAGGTCTTCTTTTTATATGGGGATGTTAGGACCGAGCAGTATTCCAATTTGGGTATTATCAGGGTTTTCAGTAGAGGAATCATTACATTCCTATCCCTTCGTTTAAAGGTTCTCAATATCTGACCCGTATTCTCTTTGCTCTGTTTACTGCTATCTTATTTAGTGTTTCAAATTTCGCATCATCTGTCATTACAACCCCTAAATCTTTTGCTCTGGAATTTCTCTGAATTTCCTGTCCATTTGGGGTATAATATTCCACGGATTTTAGGTCTTCTCTTTTTCCGTACCGTAATAGCTGAAATTTCTCGGTGTTAAACTTCATATTGTTGTCTTCCGTCCACTTGTAGATTCTGTTTATGTCGGTTTGTAGAGATCCTGTCTTCTGGGTTTCTTATTTTTCTACTAATCTTTGTGTCATCCGCAAAGGATGTTACTGTGCTGTCTCTGTTAACGTCCTCAGCTATGTCAGTTAGCATGATTATGAAGAGTAGTGGAGTTAATACTGTTCCTTGTGGTACCGAGCTGAGGACCTCTGATTCTGATGAAGATACTCCTTGTACTGTAACGACTTGCTGCCGCTCACTAAGGAAATTATATATCCATTTCCCTACTTTCCCGTGCACCCTGTGCGTGTGCAGACAGAATGCCGAAAGTCAAAATGCCGACAGTCAAAATGCCGACAGGACAAAATGCCGACAGTCAAAATGCCGAGAAAGTAAAGAGCGTAAAAAAACATCAAGCCAACTAAATTTTTATTTGGTAAAAATAATTTTAAAAAATATGCGTTTTAAAACGGAAGTAATTTATTAAAGAGAAATAGGTTTAAATCTGAAGCAATTTTTTAAAGCTAGACAGGTTGTCAAAAATTTGTAGCTATTGAATAAACAAATTAAAATAAATATTTTTTTTAAAAGCTAATGCAATATATTAAAAAGAGGAAGGTTCCAAAAATAATTTACTTATTAAAACGAAACTATAAATTGTGAGCCATTGACCTTAAGAACAACAAGGTGTCGGTCGAATAATTTTAAAAAATATGCGTTTTAAAACGGAAGTAATTTTTTAAAGAGAAATAGGTTTTAAATCTGAAGCAATTTTTTAAAGCTAGACAGGTTGTCAAAAATTTGTAGCTATTGAATAAACAAATTAAAATAAATATTTTTTTTAAAAGCTAATGCAATATATTAAAAAGAGGAAGGTTCCAAAAATAATTCATTTATTAAAACGAAACTATAAATTGCGAGCCATTGACCTTAAGAACAACAAGGTGTCGGTCGAATTATAAGTTGCGAGTACCCTTTTAATACGGTCATTAACCCTGGTATATTTTTTATTTATTCGCGTCACGTTAGCCCCAAGAGATATTTGTTCGAGAATTATTTCATTGCTAGCTTGCTCTAGCTGGATTTTCTTGACGAGTTTAGGCATGGTCGGGTGGGTTATCGAAACTCTGCTATTGAAAGCTTGGTGCCATCCCTCCAGAGAATTGGTTGTTCTGGTAGTAGATCCGATTCAATTCGGCTGCAAACGGACCATAACTCGATTTCAAAGGCTGGGCGCCTTCGACGACCGCCGGGCGTAACAACGCCGAGCCATGTTTTTTTAAAATATTCCAAAAACTCGCTTAGCACTGTATCTGTTTCTTCGTCTAGCGAGGCAACAAGTTCATTATATACGATGCACACATCTTGTTCGGGAACAAACGCTAAAGCTCCCAGCTGCTTGATGAAGAAAGCATTTTCTTGATTGGAATACCAACTTGTTAATCCCAAATGCTGAATTTTGCGCCATAAACACTGGCTAAAGTGAAAATAGCAACCGAATAGAGTTACCGTGGGAAAACACTTTTTCACGCTGTTTATTGCAGCTATTTCAAAGTCCACTGTAAGTGAATCTGGACAAATATTTCTCTCTTTAAGGAAATTGAAAATAATGTCGTAAGTCTTTTCGGCTTTATTCTTGAAAATGGAGAAAACTAAGGGTAACGTTTTAGTTTCAGAAACAACGGCATGAAGAGTATAAAGCTGCATTCCGAGAGGCGCACAAGAAAACGTTCCATCACTAAGCCAATTCTTTTTCGATGCTAAAACTTCTAAATTTTTCATTGTTGAATAAATATAAACATCCTCATTTTCTAATAATAAAAATTTATCACCTCTTGCCGTTAGTGTTAAATCATTTGTATTATCATTACGCCTTCTTATTCGCCGTACACTGCGCGATAATGAGTCTTTATGCGGCAATGCACCACATGCATTTAAAGGAAGATCGCTCAAACAATTGTTAATTACCGAAGATGTCACTTCATCTGAGTGCGCTGCGCGTTGCTTTACGTTTTCAACTGCTTTTAAAGCACAAATACGGCTCGGATTTGGCGGATGCCAATGGTTATGAGTAATCTTTTGAATAACATCGGCACAACTCACAATCCTAGCTTTGCACTCAGAGCGTATCTCACATCTCCAATAAACACGGGTTTCTCGTTTTCTGTCGACAACATAAGCGTATCCTTCAAACAAAAGTTTTCTGCCGCCTTTGTTACCAGTTACAAATTCCATTTTAATAAGCGGAAGGGGTCGAATAATATATTTAACAGTGCTCCAGTCTAAACTAAAGTCTAAGCAGACTTCACAATTGTGAAGTCATCTACCGTAGAGTTGCCAAATACTAATATCGCAGAGTTGCCTAATACTAATAAGCCGATCTTGTAAAGATGAATTTTTTTTATATTATTCGAAAATTTGACTGTCGGCATTTTGACTGTCGGCATTTTGACTGTCGGCATTTTGTCCTGTCGGCATTTTGTCTTGTCGGCATTTTGACTTTCGGCATTTTGACTGTCGGCATTTTGACTTTCGGCATTCTGTCCGTGCACCAAGTCTGTGTATAGTACATCATAGTTTTCATTACTTTCAAGTGAATCAATAATGTTGTTGTAGTGTTCCATTAGTTGAGATAGGCATGATCTGCCTGACCGAAACCCGTGTTGGTTATCATTGAATTTTTCTGAGTTTCCAAAAAGTCATAGATTTTCTGTCTAACTATTCTTTCAAATATTTTAGTGAGATGAGTTGTAAGCGATACTGGCCTATAGTTTTTGGCTTCGGATCGATCTCCTCGTTCGCGCTCTTCAGGATGCCCGGTATTTCTCCTGTGTCTAGTGATCGTCTCCATATTCAGTATAGGGGCTCAGCGATTGACTTCTTGCAGTTTTTGATCAGCGTGGCATTCTCTTTATCCGGTCCTGCCCCTGAGTGTGTTTTTAGTTTCCCTATGGCTTGTGTAATATCATCCGTCGTAAAGTCGAAATCCGTTATACTTTCCCCTTGTGGTTCTTCTTCAAAGAACGCGTTTCTATCGCATATCAATTTTTCATTTTTTGGGATACTGAAAGATAATTCGTACTGAGCTCTTAAAATTTCAGATACTTCTGTTAGATCATCAGATAAAGCACTGTTCTCATTTTTTAAAGGTCCGATACTCGCATGGGTTTTCGACTTTCTTTTTGTGAAATTATAGAAGTACTTTGAGTCAGCCCTTATCGCTTCTATAGCGTCGTCTTCTTCTTTTTCTGTATGCTTCTCGATTAGTTCCTGTATGACGACATCGATACTTTGTAGTTTGTCATTTAATATTTTTCTGATGTTGTTATCTTTACAATTACTTAATTTTGCAGTCACTCTTTTTCTCACTCGGAACAATGCCCTCTTTTGTCTTTCGAACCTGCTTCTCTTTCCTCTTTGTTGTATCTTTGGGACATGTTTTTCCACAATTTATAACGTCTTTTCCTCTAACATCATTAGCATCTCATCCGTTGTCTTGGCCTCGAAAATGGTTTTCCAATCTATTACTTCCATGCTGGATGTCACATCTTCCCAGTTTATAGCTTTGGAATGAAAATTAAAAATTTCGAATTTGCTTCTTTCTGTTGTGCGTGTTCTTTCCTTTCCTGTTGCCTTTATATTAGTTGTTATTTCAATGATGTTGTGGTCCGATATCATAGTTGTGGATATTTCTAAATTATCAATTAGATTACTGTTGTTTGTGAATACCAAATCTAGGCAGTTGTTTTTTCTTGTGTTTTCTGTTATTTCTTGCGTTAATATAAATTCATCAGCTAAAGCTAATAGCATTTTTACCTGCTCCTGGTCTTCTCGTGTGCCTCTCTTTTCCTGGTGTATACATATATTTTTTCCTATCCTTTTATATTTCATGAATGGCAAATTAAAAACACCACAGAGAAAAATAGTTAGGGTTGGAGAGTGTAGATCTTTTACGAAGTTTCTTACCTCTGTAATGGAATCTGAAAATTTTGATATTGGCGTGTACGGGGGTCTGTACATTACAGTTAGTACCATATTTAATTTTTCAATTTTTGCTGCTACACATTCTACGTAGTTGTTTCAGGCACTTATAGCCATTTCTGCTATGTGCCTTTCGCGTGTGTAAATAGCACATCCTCCTTTACGTCTCACTGTTCTGTTGGTTCGGAGGATGTTATAGTTGTCAATTTGTATTTTCTTTTTCCTTTTTGTCAATACAGGACTCACAATTTTCACAGTTCGCCTGGCAGTCCTTTAGATGAGTTTCCATGAGGCATGCAAAGTCTGCTCCGGCTTCTTGCATGAGTCCTTTCAGGTATACAACTTTGTTCGTGGAATGGTTTGATTTAAGGCCCTGAATGTTGGCTAGGATTATTTTTATTTTTTATTTCTTTTTCGCATACAGGTGGCTCCGATTTGTTTCCCAATGGGGGTGCCGGTTTCGTTGCCTTGTGGTCCTCCGAGAATTTACCTCTTTTTATCTTTGTCGGCACCTGTTGTCCCGATAACGCATGAAGTGCCTTTGTTCGTACCTTCTGTCCGGCTCTCGGATTCCTATATTTATATTTGTCAGATGGTTTTGTAATTGGTGGATAGTATTTAGCAGCTGAAATGTGTTGGCTGCGTCTAAAAAATTGGCCCTCTTCTTTGATGTTCGTTTTTTCTGTTCCCTCGTTGCGTTCCTTTGAGGGTGGTGGTATCGGCATTTTTTTCATATTTGCAGCTCCCATATCTTCATAAGTGTTGCAGACCGTAAGATGATGGAACATGCATTTCTTATCAAATTTGCAGTATCCACTTGTGTAATGCGTTTTGCATAATGTGGGATGTGCATATATGCATTGCCCATCCCGATATCTGCAGTTTCCTTTCGCGTAGTATTTGCATACGATATTTTCTACGCTTCTGCTTCCTTTCTTATTATTTTAAAAGTTCTTAATTTTGGCATTATCATTATTTTTCTTTGGCTCTTTATTTTCTACGTTTTTAGTTATCTTTTTATCATTTCGCTCGTTGGACCGTTTGTCTACTTCTCAACTTTTACTTATTTCTTTTCTTTCATCTATGTCTTCCTTCCGTATTATATTGTTTATGTCGTTATTTGTTATTAAATTTTTGTTCGTTATTATGTTGTTATCCGTTATTTCGTCTTCTCTCTCATCCACCCGGTTTTTCGTCGGGACCATTCCGGACCCATGTGTCCCCATTATTTCATTCTTTTTTGTAACTTTCGAGTCAACTATCTCCATTTCTTTAAAGACCGCAAAAGAATTTACAGTCTGTGTACATGCGCCACTTAGAAATTTGATCCCCACGACGTGTTTCGCGTTCGAGACAAGAGTTATTTCCCTATCACTCCAATTCATGCAGATAAAGTCGTTTAGTCGTTGGCAGAAATCGCATCTAATCGCTAAGTGTTCCGTTGTTACTAGATTGCACAAATTACAGATTAAGTGGGAATTTGGACCCATATCCATGCTATTCGTTAATTAGCGTAAAAAGAAATACCCACACAAATCGTTTATTTATTTATTTTTATTTTTATTTCTGTTTCTTTCCTTTCGATGGTCGAGGGTATTTCGAGGGTTTTCTGACCTTTGCGTTTTATGACCTTTTTCCTGCTTTGTTTCAAATTTTCTCGAATGCCAACCGTATTTCGTTTTGAATATATACGTTAAAATTGGTGATAAATTATGTGAACTGTATTGCGCTTTCTTAATTTAAATGAATTTCACTTTATAATTTATATACACGGATTCACTGACACTTTATACACTTTCGGTTGCAAATGGAATAAACCGCCGAGTAGATCATTCCCTTCTAATTTGGGTGTTAAATAGAGAGAGCAAAACAGCACGTCCATTCACCACAGGGTACAAGCAACTATCTATCTATCTGTCTATATATATATATATATATATATATATATATATATATGATACACACAGACCGTGCATGGAACAAGGAACTCTTCTAGGATAATTAAATCCACTATAGTCCGAATAAGTAATGGTAAATGACAAATACCATAGTTTTTCTTTTTCATGATGCTAGCCCAACGCGAGTCACTCGCAAAGAGGTCCCAAAAATATAGCTTCCCTCACGAGCTATCTGCAAAGCAGATAGGATCCAGCTTTGGAATAAGATCTAGGGTTTAAAGCAGCCTAGCCCAGCTACATTTAGAACCTCAGTATAAGCAAAAGACTCGCTGCCTTCACGTCAGATTGAGTACATGAAAGAAAAAGGGGTAACTATTATATTTTTAGCCAAAAACCAAAACTTAAACCTCAAGTGGCAGAATTGAGCGTCCACTTTTTAAGGCACATAACTTGTCCGTTTCAAGATGGGAATGAACTCAGAATGGTTCCCTGAGGTTTTTATGATACACACAGTCTTTTGCTTATATTGAGGTTCTAAATGTAGCTGGACTAGGCTGCTTTAAACCCTAGATCCTGTCCCAAAGCTGGATCCTATCTGCTTTGCAGATAGCTGGTGAGGGAAGCAATATTTCTGGGACCTCTTTGCGAGTGACCCGTTGCCAGCGTTGGCTAGCATGATGAAAAAGAAAAACTATGGTATTTGTCATTTCCATTACTTATTCGGACTATAGTGGATTTAATTATCCTAGAAGAGTTCTTTGTTCCATGCACAGTCTGTGTGTATCATAAAAAACCTCAGGGAACCATTCTGAGTTAATTCCCATATATATATATATATATATATATATATATATATATATATATTATGATGAATAAACCACGTAGGAAAGGAAACACAAAATGGTGCTCAAGCGCTTTCGTCTAATGACATCCTCAGGAACACTGAAGTACATAAAAGGGTAACAGCCTATATATAGGTTACAGAAAGAAAAAAAAAGAAAAATAAATAACATACATACATACATACACACACACACATATATATACACATACATATCTATATATACATATACATACATATATATATATACATATATATATATATGCAATAAACAGAGAAGTAAAAATAAAAATTAAAAATTAAAAATTAAAGGATTATCAGTGAGGCGTACAGATTTGTAAGGAATAATATCGATTTTTAGCACAAGATCAAATGGATTATAAAAATACAAATTTATATTGGAAAACTGCCCGGGTTTTAACACTCTGCCTATGGTCAGGTTTCGATATATATAAAAATAAAATGCAAATTAAAAGTTAATAAAGTAGCAGACAAGTTTACCAAAGATTTAGTGTTCTACCCTTCTTATCTAAATCTGTTTGGAAGGAATTCAAAATAACAGGATCGAGTTGAAAAAGGCCTTTGCTTATGTTGAAGTTATTTGAAAGTTGGATAATGGCAGACTCAAGAGTATTTCTATTAACAATGTTGCTAGAATGGAATAAAACTGAAGCATTATTCCAATCAATACAGTGGGCTAACTCTGACAAATGGACAAAAAGGGCACTGGACAACTGTCCTGTTCTAACGGAATATTGATGCTGTTTTATACGTGTGTGCAAATCCTTTCCCGTCTGACCTATGTAAAAGGAATCACATTGTTTACAACCAATTTTATAGATAATGCCTGAATTATTGGTAGGGCTATTTTTTACTATGATATTTTTCACAGTATTGTTATATGAAAATACTACATTAATATCCAAAAGTTTAAGTACATTAGCAATGCCTAAAAGCCCGGGAAAAATGGAAGTACTAAAATATTTTTTGACAAAGTACGAGTGTTATTATTGACACGATAGAAAGTTCGTTTTGCCTTGTTGAGACAAGATTCCATAAACGCAGATGGATAACAAGTCACTTCCAATACCGTTGATTTTTTCCAATTCGGCATCGATGTATTCCGGACTGGCGATCCTAAGGGCGCGGAGAAACATTGATGAAAAAATGGCCTTCTTAGTGGGGGTCATGTCCCGAGTAAAAGTGTACGTAGGACAAATTGTTTGTTGTTTTCCGATAGATACTAAACTTAAAACCTGGGCTTTCCCTATGTACACGCACATCCAAAAATGGGATTGAATTGTCTTGTTCCACTTCTAAAGTAAACTTAATGGAGGGGACTTGATCATTTAACTGAAGGAGGAAGTTATCCAGGTCACGATTCATGGGCCAGATACACAAAATATCGTCGACGTACCGCAACCAAGGGATGCCAACCCCCAGGATTCTCGGAATATAAGTAATTTCGAAAAACTCCATATAAATATTGGAGAGGAGGGGCGATAAGGGGTTGCCCATGGCCATCCCAAAAACTTGTTGATAATACTCGTTATTGAAAGTGAATTTACAGTCTTTGATGCAAAGCTTAATAAGTTCCAAAACAATGTGTGAAGGTAGTGGCAGGTCATACTTATGTAATTCTTGGGAGAGAAAGTCAAGCATATCGTCAATCGGCACTTTTGTAAACAATGAACAAACATCAAAACTGATCAATCTATCGTTAGTTTCAGTACGTGCATTATTCAATTTTTCAGTAAGATCCATGGAATTTTTTACATGTGAATCAGAGATAGTTCCGAGAATGGGGGACAAGACTTTGACAAGCCATTTGGAGAGTTTATAAGTAATAGAGCCCACCGAGCTAATAATAGGGCGCATAGGGTTGCCAGGTTTGTGGGTTTTAATAAGACCGTAAAGGTAGGGCAGAGCAGGTGAAGTGGACATGAAAAGCGGAATTAAGTCCTTATGATCTTTGAGAATGCGTTTCAAGCCACTATTAAATGATTTGATGACGTCATCCTGCGGGTTCTTCCTAAGTTTGCTGTATGTGGCGGGGTCCTGGAGAAGCTCGTTCATCTTTCCGATGTAGTCCACTTTGTCCATAATAACTATGGTGTTAG
>JAJOZX010000630.1:1162500-1207500 GCA_023014485.1 Bathynomus jamesi
ATTTTGCAAAATAAATCAGCCTACTGAGAATAAAAAACAAAAACAGGTCAGCATTAAATAATAATGATGTCATTAAATTTTAAGTATATATAAGTGTAAAATTTCTCGTGTTTATTCTGATTTTGCCTGATCTGAGTTACAGGCTGAGCATTACCTGTAACATTTTAGCAGTAAACTACAGTAAGAGAAAATCTTTGTCTTCTCCTTCGAGCTTTGCTGTTTTCAGAGAACTTAGTCTTAAAATAGAGAAAAATAATCTCCCGATACGGTACAAGAAGAATCGGGGAGCCCTTAGAGAATTTAGTAAGCTTCACACAATCCTTCGATCCCCTACAAGAAGAAATTGGAGAGTAGTATAAGAGAAACTACTGCGATTCTCTATCCGGTACCAGCTACTCCAGAGTAACAAATCCGTTGCTGCCACCTAACCAGAACCCCGTCAACTTCGAACCGCTCAAGGCCATCAACAGAGGGGTTAATATACAGTATATATATATATATATATATATATATATATATATATATATATATACAAACTCAGAATGGTCCCTTGAGAAACTTATATGTTAAACACAGACCGTGCATGGAACAAGGAACTCTTCTGGGAAATTACATCCACTATAGTTCGAATAAGTAATGATAAATGACAAATACTATAGTTTTTTCTTTTTCATGGTGGAAAGCCCAACGTGGGCACGGGTTACTCGCAAAGAGGCCCCAAAATATAGCTTCCCTCACCAGCTATCTGCAAAGCAGATAGGATCCAGCTTTGTGACAGGATCCTATCTGCTTTGCAGATAGCTGGTGAGGGAAATTATACTTTGAGGCCTCTTTGCGAGTAACCCGGTGCCACGTTGAAAGAAAAAACTATAGTATTTGTCATTTATCATTACTTATTCGAACTATAGTGGATGTAATTTCCCAGAAGAGTTCCTTGTTCCATGCACGGTCTGTGTTTAATATATATACTGTATATATATATATTATATATATATATATATATATATATATATATATATATTTTATATATATATATATATATATATATGTGTGTGTGTGTGTGTGTGTGTGTCACGCGGGCTCTTCCACACAATATTTGCAAGAATGTTCACTCAGGACTCCAAAAAATGCTTGATGATCGCACTCAGCTCAGATGTTGCAGAGAAACGTCGAGTCCTCAATATGCAGTCGAATTATCTCATCGAATAACACTAGATCACCATTTCTTACCTTTCTTTCTTGTGCGTATCGTTCAAGTTGGAGAAAACTACGAGTTTATTAATGTTTACTTAAATTAATCCATTGTAGTTGATAAAAAAGGAATAACAAATTAATTGCAAATCAAGTACAATAGTTTTCATAGCAAAATGACCTAAAACTAAACAGTTTGGTAGTATGAAACGGAAGTTTCTTGTCGCTCTTTTCTTTTTTTCTTACACAAAAATAGTTCCATGTTATGCCTTATAGATACACAAAATACAGAGTAAAAACATTAAATAAAAGTGATCGGAATTAACTTGCATCCAGCTTCTTATGAGTATTACAATAAGTTATTGTAGGTGCACTGTAAACTAGTTTTTGCTATTAGTTGAAATTCTGAACCAGGGACAAGTGTTACTTAGAAAAGTAATATTCTTTTATGAGCAAGGCAGTTTCATTCCAGTTTCACAAAGTTTCACGGGGCGGCTTTACTTAAGGACAACTTAGCGGCAAGAACGGGCAAGAACAAGGCCATAATGTTTCACAGAGGTGGGCTTGCTTAATGGCAAACTTAAGAACGAGAACTAGGCCATTGGTGCAACAAGGACGGTTTTGCTCGAGGGCCGAATGAACAGCAAGAACGAAGAAGAAGACGCTGCTCAAGGTTATATTACGAGTACTTCAGTAGGCGGGGGATTAGAGAGTTCAGGGACAACCTAATTTTAAGAGGGTCATTTCGTCATGTACAGTGCTTACAAAAAGTCTCGTGCCTCTGTCTCGTCCCAAGCTAGTCTGTTAGGTATAAAATGGGCGGTCCTTATGGCAGCAGAGGTGTGTTCGGATTGGTGCACATAATTGCTCTAACCCTATCAATGACGTCCACATTATCATTGTGTTGATCACTCTATCTATTTATATATAGAGACATACTGTACTGTATATAGATATATATAGAGTATGCAGGGGATAACGTGTCAGTCCCAGCTATGGTAGTTGTCTTACAATTAACAGTCCCAAGTGCAAGTTACGTTAACACCTCCACATAAACTACCCTGGACTAAAATAACATACGTGAAGCCCTTACCCACAAACCATTTAAAAGGTGTGATTTAAAAGCTCTCTCTCTCTCTTCTGTCTGTCTGTCTGTCTCTCTCTCTCTCTCTCTCTCTCTCTCTCTCTCTCTCTCTCTCATCACACAGCATGGCAATGTATCCATATAACGTTAATAATAACCGAAACTCGAGAAAATATACTCTCTGCCTTCCGCTCTACTCCAAATCCTTTTCTCTTAGTGACCTCTTAATACAAACTAATCTATCATATTTTGCGACTTTTTAACTCTGGTAGGATTCAATTCCATTCATAGTGTAAGAAATACTTAAATTCATGTGTGTATTATGCCATATGATGTGCGTAATAAATAATATTTTTAAATAGTTGCAGCGTTCAAGGTCATCTGTAATAATCTATAGACTACTCAAGCCCACTCTCAACACTTAGATTCCCCTAAGACACAGCGTCTTCAAGTAACATGAATGCGTAGAGATCTAAGGTGTTAGATTCCATATTATATAATTTATGTGCTAGGTTTAAGAACGCTGGCATTGAAGGATGGAAGGAAGGGACAGTAAAAGCAATAATAGGTTTAATGAAGGAAGTGGAATGAGGATGGAGGTAAGCGTTGCTATGTCGAAGGAAACGAGTTTGGGTGGGGAATTACGAAGGGAGGAGGAAATGCTAAACACAAACTCAAATATTTATTTTAATGCCCTAGACCTAGAAAGACAAAGAGCAAAATACCTTAAACTAACAATGAATTGACAGAAACAGAAGAGTCTGGTCTTAGACGCACTGATAGGTTTAACGTATGTGGCTAGAGGCCGCCACTCAGAATTATCACTACTACCTAACGTGGTAGGTTATTTACTATGACAGAGTAGTCATGAGTAGTTATGGAAATAAAATATGATTATACTGTTGATGGCTGACTATATTCAGTTGGGATATAAACTATTGCTGACGAATTTTTTATGCATATGTTCGACAAAATAGGAAATTGGCTGATTACACTGATCAACAACAATTTTGTCACAAGGGTTTTGATGGGTGTTCTAAGTGTACTTTTTCATGCTGAATCTAAATATGAAATCAGATTTTTTCTATCAGGCTTAGTTTACTTGTGACGCTATGTTCATTTTTCCTCATTTAGCATGATCACCGGATAAAAAAATAATAACATATATATATAATTAAGTATATAACAATATTATAATATAAAACATTATAAAAATAATAAATATAATATATATTATATTAATTAATATAACTATAATAAAATATATTAATATTAATATATATATGTTGTATTAATTTTTCTGTAAAATTAGTACAATTTATTCCTTTGGGGAGAAAGTTCTGATAATGCTAGCAGGATAAATTTGGTCGGAGCAGCAGACTGTACAGGTTGAAACATGTTTGTACCTGTTCAGACATGAGCCTAGTTTCTGTGTGTAGAGCAGCTCCAAGTCAGTCTGCTTGTAAATGTCACAGTGTTAACAGCTAGTGTCTGTTGCTTCTTGTTAATTTTACACCAGTGTTGTATTCATATAGATGTTTTGTAATGCCGCGGAACTGTCTGAATCATCCTAATTCCTTTTGTTATGTATGTGGTGATCTAACTTTAAAATCCCAAAACGTAACTTTACACCATTAGTAAAAAAATGCTATGAACTTTATTTCGGATGTAAAGTAGGCGATCAGGACAAGAGTTGGGCCCCTCACATTTGTTGTGTGACATGTGTAAGACTACTTACAGGATGGCTAAACGGTTCACGTCACATGCCATTTGTATTCCAATGATTTGGAGGGAACCCAAAGATCACACAACAGACTGCTATTTCTGCCTGGTAAATACAAAGGGGATCACTTCAAAAACAAAGAGCCTTATGAAATACCCTAATCTACCGTCTGCAATGAGACCAGTTCCCCACAGTGCTCAACTTCCAGTACCAAATCCTCCTGAACATGTAAGTTTAAGTGATGAGGAATCAAACGTAGCTGTAGCGTATCACGAGGAAAAAGATGAAGACATTTCTGATCCAACATTCCAGGCTACCTGTTCCTCCAATGAACCACATTTACTGTCACAAGATCTAAATGACCTAGTTCGTGATTTGAAATTATCTAAGAAGCAGGCTGAACTTTTAGGTTCAAGATTAAAGGGTTGGAATCTACTGCAACGTGACACTAAAGTTTGTTTTTTCCGCAGCCGCCATGATGAATTCAAAGCATGATTCTCCCATGAAGATTGACTTGTGTTTTGTAAAGATGTTAATTCAGTCATGGGGGCTCTTGGTCATGAACATAAAGTGGATGAGTGGCGATTGTTCATTGACTCCTCAAAAGTCAGCTTGAAAGCAGTCGTCCTTCACAACGGAAATAAATTTACTTCTGTACCTATTGCACATGCTGCAAACATGAAAGAGTCATACGACAACATGAAGTTGCTTTTAGAAAAGTTTCAGTATCAGAAATATAAGTGGAATATCTGTGGAGATCTGAAGGTCATTGCACTTTTGCTAGGGTTGCAGCTAGGTTACACCAAGTACTGTTGTTTTTTATGTGAGTGGGACAGTAGGGACAAGCAAAACCACTACGTTAAGAAGGATTGGCCAAAACGCACCTCACTTGTTCCAGGCAAGAAAAATGTTGTGAATAGTTCACTTGTTGACCCTGAGAAAGTGTACCTTCCTCCTTTGCATATCAAGCTTGGACTTATGAAAAACTTGTTAAAGCGATGGATAAAGCGCAAACAGGATTCACATACTTGAGAAATAAGTTTCCCCGGATCAGTGATGCCAAGATTAAAGAAGGCATTTTTGTAGGCCCTCAGATCAGAGAATTGTTAAGAGATGAGAGATTTCAAGGAGAGTTGAATGAAGTTGAGAAAGCTGCGTGGCAGAGTTTCAAAAGTGTCTGCACAAATTTTTTGGGAAATCACAAGGCCGAAAACTATCCTGAAATAGTAGGAGATCTTCTTAAGTCTTACTAAGCAATGGGGTTCAATATGTCATTAAAGGTTCATTTCTTGGACTCTCACTTGGACTTTTTTCCGGAAAACCTGGGTGCGGTAAGCGACGAACATGGTGAGCGTTTTCATCAGGATATTTCTGCCATGGAAAACCGTTACCAAGGCAAATGGAGCCCCAGTATGCTGGCTGACTATTGCTGGACTCTTAAGAGAGACATGCCTGAGGCAAAGCACAGCAGAAAATCAAAACAAGCTACTTTTTAAACTACAGGTATGTCTTTTCGATCATATTTTAATAAGTATGTAACTATATGGGTTTTTAAAAATTAAATTGCATGTCACACAAAACCAGACCTGGTAGAGAAATTTTACAAACTTATTTGGATTCAGCACAGAAAATACTATAAGAATAAGGTATTTTCATTCTTGGGACACGAAAATTTTTTTTTTTGTTGCCCAGTGTTATTATTACCATTCGAAGGGTTGGTACCCTTCACAACCGAAATCAATTTCAGAAGGGGTGCATGGTATCTCATTTCCTTTATCGTCCCAGCACGTTTCACATAAGCCATTTACACAAAGATGGAAAGGCCGCCTGTGCACCACGAGACGACCCAGGCAATGCAGGGAGCAGTGGTGACATTGCATAAATATGGTGTGCCAATAAGAGAAATATCAAGACGACTAGACGTTCATCGAAGCACCTTCGCTGTAGCGCAAATACAGTGAACAACAGACTTCACGAGGCAGGGTATTTTTCTCGCTGTCCAGCTATAAAACCTGCATGGACGATTGAGCATAAAGAGACGCGGATGGGATTTGCCTTGCAATACTTGCCGCAGGAGGAAGAATTCTGGAGAAAAGTTGTGTACTTTGACGAAAAAACATTTTCAACAGATAGTCATGGTTCTCTGCATTGTTGGAGGCAGCGCGGAAAACGCTATGAAGAAGGAAATGTTTTCCCGAGCAAACGTAGTGGTCACATCAATCTCGGTGTGTGGGGCCGGATGTCTGGCTATGGTGTCGGAGAATTGACTCAAGTAGATGGACGCTTTACTGGACAGCAATATTGCCAGATACTGGAAGAGGTGCTGCTACCCAGTGTTCGTGCGTATCTGGTTCCAGCACCGGAACCATTTTACTTAATGGAAGATAACAGTCCCATTCATAGGAGTAACGTTGTGAGAGCGTGGTACGAAGATCACCCAGAGATTATTAATCTAATTCTGCCACCACGTTCTCCTGATTTGAATCTGATTGAAAACCTTTGTGCAATAATGATTAACGAATGGGAGCAACGCAATGAAAGAACATTTGAAGCACTTTTAGCTCACACGAGGAATAGTTGGGAGAGCTTACGCCGAACACCAAACATTCCCTACAATCTGGCCTCTTCTATGCCGCAACGATTGCAAGAAATTATTGATGCTGGAGGAAGCTAAACGAAATACTGATGTTAAAGCCATGACGTAAATGTGTATCGAATATATATTTATGTTAATATAGAATTTTATTATATTTTTATGTTTGACATCTAAAAAAGTATATATTGTGACCATGAAAGAACTTTACTTATCCTTAGTTAGAATCTTTTCTTGCAATGTCTATGCTCGGGGAAATGATATATGCATTGTTAACAAACTATGAGAAGGTAATAGTTTCAGGAAAAAAATAAAAACTGGCAACATCGAGGTCATCACATGTTTATGGGAATTGTCATATGATATGCTACCAATTAACTCTTATACAGTATACTATATTACGTAATAATTACGATGAACAAATCAAATGCAAATTTCTCTGATTCACGGCCCACCAGTCTTGCTTTAGACTAATGACTTTCATAAGATGGAATAGGTTTAACATAGTTCGTTTAATAAGTTACCACTCAAAACAATGGATAAACTATCTATTAGTGAGACGACCTTGACTTCCTCGAAATGCGAGCGCGTGAGAGGTTAACTGAGGAATTTGGTAATTAGATTCTTCACGTAGGATATATATCACAAACAACAATATTGACAACAATTCCCAACAATTACTTAATATCAATAATTGCATTTGAGCAAATAATTTAGACCTGCGTCAAAATAAGTTAGGTATAATGCCATGATTTGGGATATTTGGCGAATTAGTCGTTCTCTATAGTCTACAGTATATATTGAGACGGTATAATGTAATGCCCAGCTAATATTATGATGACTAGGATTGCTCCATAACCATCCCAACATCCCGAAACTTGCTCCATTCTGCCTGTGGCAAACTCTTGAGGAACTTTTGCCCGAATGGCGATTGAAATGCAGAAGATGCCGGTGACTATGGTTAAATTTTATGACTTCTGGGAAGGGCATGAAATTTGAGAAAAAAAATATGTAGTGGAAAACAAGTCTATAAAAATTAATGAGAGAGACAGAATTGGTTTGAACGAAGTGAAAATTAATACTCTGAAAAAATACATTTTAGGACTATAAAGTTGTTACGTTGTAAACTTGGATGAGGGAAGGAAAGGATTAAGAGATACGTGGTCAGCATGCACTCTGTGTTACCCATAAGATAGAGAGGATCGGCGAACGCTCACAGATGTAAAATTTTAAGTTTTTAATTAAAGTATACTGTACGAACGAAATACATATTCGTTTTGAAAGAACTCAACTCATTAGGAACAGGGAATTTATGATCACATGACACACACACACACACACACACACACACACACACACATATATATATATGAGAGAGAGAGAGAAAGAAGAGAGAGAGAGATAATGGATATCTCGATATTCCGAAAGTTGATCTCGTTTCTGTCCCGTGAATGCTTTATTCATGTTTGTCTTTGAACATCATCTGAGGAACACGAACTCCGAAGCAATAATAATCTTCCTTTTGGTGATCGTAAGATCAAAGACGTTGGTTCCCGTTCGCAAGAACAATGGGGAAGGACAAGCCGGGGGAAACGTTCATTTCGTATAATTTATAGTCGAAACAAGCTAAACAAACCTTAAGAATTTGGAGAGGAAAAGTAGAGTTGTTTTCAAATTCCCACATCCCCAACGGAAATGTACTTCCATTATTTTTTTAGCCTCTCTCTCTCTCTCTCTCTCTCTCTCTCTTTTTTCTCTCTCTCTCTCTCTCTTTCTCTCTCTCTCTCTCTCTCCTCTATGACAACACCCAGTGCTTTGTAACCGGACCAGACCAGCACCTACTACATTTACATCTTTTAAGGGAAATCACTGTTTTTACCTGCGCGCAGGCTGCCGTCACCGGGTCTCGATCCTGGGGCCGATGGATTCGTAGCCAGCGACGCTAATCACTACACCACCGAGGCGGCTGTATATATATATATATATATATATATATATATATATATACTGTGTATATATATATATATATATATATATATATATATATATATATATATATATATATATATATATATATATATAATTTAGTGGTGGACCGGATGTCAGTTTTTTTAACATCTGCGGATGCGGATGCGGATATTTAGTTAATCTATCAATATAACATAGAATTCTGAATAGATGACATAATTTTTCAAATTTCGTGATATTACTATTATGGCAGGCAATGCATAAGAATTAAAATTAATATTAATGTTTTCATTATGATAAAAAAAATAACTTTCTCAAGAGTTTCAACCACAGAAAATTCAATGAAACAAGTTTCATTCAATTTTCTGTGTTACGAAGTATTTATATTTTGAGGTTTATATAGGGTGTCCATAAATGATTACCCTGATTAAAGCATGCTATAACTTTTAAATAAACACTCGTATTCAAACACAGTTTTAATCATAAGTAGATAAACATACAAAGTTTTGATACATAGTTAATGAACTTAATAAGCTTCCACATGTGCACCCCTAGTGGCACGTAAAATGTCTAAACGGTATTCACACTTACGCCACACATTTTCCAACATTTGTGGATTAACTGTTGCAACTGTATCCGTAATGCGTTCTCGCAATGTCCTGATATCTAGAACAACTGTTGCATAAACCAAATCTTTAACATGACCCCAGAGAAAGAAATCCAGCAGGGTAATGTCTGGTGATCTTGGGGGCCATGGGATTGGCCCGTCCCTGCCAATCCATCGATTTGGAAATGTTGCGTCGTTTTTCACGAACAACATACGCCCAATGTGTGGCGTGAGTGTGAATACCGTTTAGACATTTTACGTGTCACTAGGGGTGCACATGTGGAAGCTTATTAAGTTCATTAATTATGTATCAAAACTTTGTATGTTTATCTACTTATGATTAAAACTGTGTTTGAATACGAGTGTTTTTTAAAAGTTAAAGCATGCTTTAATCAGGGTAATCACTTATGGACACCCTGTATATTTGTTTTTTCATTAATAATTAATACTTTACATGAAATGTGCATGACTGGGTCTTATAAGCTACTTTATAAGCTAATTTAATTGTAAATTGCATAATTATTAGAGGTAAATCCGCATAACATCCTCAGTCAGAAGTGCGAATGCGGATGTTAAAAATGATGCGGATATACTCCGGTCCACCACTAAATTATATATACATATACTATACATATGTATACAACTTTATAAAAATTCTAGAACCCAAAACTGAAGACGCAGAAAACATTTTAAAACCTTTGAAATCTTTTACCATCTCATTCCAAACACAAAAAAGGTCCTTTCTGGCGCGTCCCATAATTTCAACCTCCATTTTAGCGATCATTCCTTTACGCCTGACAATAACAGCGATCGTTTTCGATCATTTTTCCCATCCGATCGAATTCCTGTCTCAAATGGCCTTATGATCGAGCCGTTCCGATCCTACTTGGCAGACCAAGGACAGGAGCTCATAAAATGGCGCTTTTCACTGCTCTCCGACTTCTACAGGTACTTGCATCATGGCTCAGGTCACATCATTCTTACCATAAATAAATAAATAAATAAATATGGGCTACGTCGTGGCCGATGTCGTAACACCGCTTCCCGGAGATCAGCAAAGTTAAACGACATTGGGTCTGAGTAGTAGTTGGATGGGAGACCGTTCTCTGCGCCCAGATTATGTAGCGACCCGTGGTTCAGATCCCACGTAAAGCTGTAGGTCCCCTCCGTCATATGACCTTAGATGTTGCGAAGGAGGTTAAACAACCCCAATTAAAAAAATATATATATATAAGAGAATTAGGAATTAGGATGGGGAATCATCTCACTGAACATCTGAAAGGTTGAAACGTATATATTATAAAGAATTACTGCAGGATGCAGGTTAGGGAAGGCTGAATCTCTTCTGATAATAAAGGAAACAAATATACAAGATGACTTAATTCAAAAGATGGATGAAACATGAGACTAAAAGTGTATCGAAGGATTCAGGTCTGTATGAGAAAAGAATGACAATGTAGGTGCACAAAAGTTAAACGTTTTTATCAGCAAAAATGTCTGAAAAATCATACGGGCGACTCGTCTTAAATTCTTAAAGGAGTTATTATTATTAATTTTTAGGAGGAAATAATTATTATTAATTAATTATTTGATTTAATTACTAAAATTATTAATAGAGTATTCGTGTAAAATTCACGAATGCGATTTCAAATAAAGTTTGCAACACTCTCTTCTCGTTTATGAGTTCGTGATTAGCTTACTTGAATGGTGTCATGCTTAGAGTCGTGGATGGGTGCGTGCTGCGCGCACGCATGCATACCTAAATCGTAAATTGTGGCCCGTCCTTTTTCAGATAAATTACATTCATGTAAAACATATGATTCACTGATTGATTGATTGATTGACAGATATATGCATGATTGGTGTATAAGTCACCTGGATGCGTGCAGGAGCATATTTCTTATGGCTTTCCATCACAATTATTTACCAACATTAATAAGTTATTTTTACGGTTAGCGGGTACGTACCCGCGTAATAAAATACACACACTTAGTGTACACACCTATAATACGCGCATGAAGGCCAGAAACTGAAACGACGCTCAGGCCAACTAATGCGTCCCATTGCTTTAAATCTCCTATTATTATTACCAGAATCACCGAAATTCCAAACCCCGATCTCAGTGTCTTTACATCGCTTATAGAGAAACGGTGTTACCCATTAAGCTACGGACGCTGGCCACTATTATTAGGTTATAAATGAAAATCAGGAAGTATTAATAGTACTGTAATTGGTTCCTGTATAAGAATTAACTTTTATGTTTTTTCTAATGTGATTAACTTTTATTACGGTCGTAGATTAAGTTTAAACTATTGAGCGGCCGCAGTTCACTGGATGACACCGTCTCCCAGTAAGCGAAGTGAAGTCACTGAGGTCGAGGTTACCAGTACCAGAGTACCAGATGAAAAGCGTGGCCTCATAAGATCTTATATTATGATCTTATGAGGACTTTCAGCTCTTATGAGCATTAACGATGGCTTCAGCCTCTTCATCAGCCACTCGAGCCTGAAAAGCTCTTAAGTATGTCCTGCTTCGATCTGAACACTGGGAGCATTTCAAGATGGTTTATCCTGGCTCTCACCCACCCATCTCTCCTCTCGTGACCGTACACAGCTTGGGAAGCAGTTGAGACTTCCTGTACAGCTCTCTCGCAGGACTGAGTATGAACAGAGAAAGCGTCCACTTTGAGTGGAGTTTTCCTGAGATCCTCGAGCTCAATCAAGGTCGTCTTGCAGGTGAAAATAGGCTCGTAAATATTCTCTGATTCCCAGTTGATGAGATCCTCAGGTGAAGTGGCTTGCAGATTGGGATTTTTATGAGGCCTCACTGTCGTATCACCAAAGTCTCTTCCTTCTCTGATCTTCTCTATCTGGCTCACAGCAAAAGCTCTCTGATGCTCATCCTCACTGCACAAGAATGAAGCCAGGATGTTCTCAGGATATGCGTGGTAAGCTCCTCTTATCACTGCAGCAGAGATGATGTTCCTGACCTTGGTAGTCTGGTTCCTCAGCAGCCTCAGGCTTGAAAAAACGTGTGCAGGACCAAATTTGAGGTAGAAGTTAAGGCAGAACTTCACGAGGACCTCGAGCCTCCTCAACACCTCCCCCTTCAGTCCGTGCTCCCTCATCCACAACAGCAAGATGGCCTGTGCAGTAGTGAGCTACCTGGATTGGTTCAGAGGTCCGCACTTGAGACCAGCCAACTGTGGACTGACACTTCAAGACTTGATGGCTTTGATCAGAAGATAGCAGTTGTGCTGGTCTGTGGAGAGAGATTTGACTATCTCTACTGGCAGCTCTATGATATCTTCAGTTCCTTCCACTGGTTTGAAGTTGAAGTTGACTTCAATTTCATTCACTTTCTCAAGAAGTTTTCCAATAGGCCCACTGAAGCCTGACCGGGAGTTACAGGGCCGTCCAGCTTGATGGTTAAGTGCCCCAGGGGGAGCTCGTTCACATGGAGCTGACAGATCATCCAGTGACACTTGCGACCCAGCATCTTCTCCAATAGGGCTACGGTGCCTCCAGACCACCCCGTGTTGGTGTTGGTAGAGTCTCCTCCAATCATTACAAGGCTCTCGTCAGCTCCGTGATCCATAAGCCACTCATGCAGGCCCTGAGCGATCTTATGAGCAGGCTGTTCTCCTTCCTCAGGTTCCTCGGGAGTGAAATGGAAGAAGTACTTTCTTTGAGGCTCCCACGTGATAGTGTAATGCTCCTCGATCACTTTGCCAGGATGAAATCTCCCTGTCACTTCGTCATATTTCAACACCTTTGTGTTTCTATCCTGCTTGCCATCAAAGAATATCCCAGAGATCTTCTCCTCCTCTGACCTCTGCGTGAGAGCTTCAACTGATGAGGCCATTACTTCCTCCTTGGCCCTCCAGACTTTCATGCCATCTATGGCCAAGTAAGCCTTGTCTTTGGAAAGATGACCGGCCTTGATGAGGTCGTTCAGGAAGCAGTGGCAACTGCAACTGCCGGAACATTTGCCACCCTGTACCTAAAAGCTGCTGAAGCTGTCCCTTGGATCTTCATGTAGTTTCGTGTAGCAGAAGTTGGTTTCGGCAGGTACTTCAGCGGGAACGTCCATTGGAGCTTCAGTAGCCTCGGCATTGCCAGAGGCTTCTTTTGCAGCTTCTTCCAAGTTTGGCTCTTCGTCCTCCTCAAAGTCTTTCATGAGAAGCTCCTCATTAGTAGCCTCCTCCTTCTTCTTCCTCTTCACAGCAGAAGCTTCTTCAGCCTCCTTCCTCTTCGCTGCTTTGATCTGTCTCCTGCTGTCTTCGAAGTCTACAGAAGACATCTGGATTCCTGAAGCTTCGGAAGTCTTCACTCTCTGGTAGTACAGCCACTGAAGGTCCAGTTTAGGAATCTTCACCTCCAAAGGACAGTTACAGTTCACATGGGCCTTGAGGGAGCATCCTGAGCATCCACTCCCCTCTGAGCCGCACAAGAAGATCTGATGCTTGCAAACGCAGACTTCACAGAGTTTATCCACATCAGCCATCCTCTTCTCCTGGGTAGCAGACTTAACTCTCCCGTTCACAACGTCTGTCATCTCCTTCCATTTCAACAAGATCTTATATGAGAGCGATTTTTCCGTGATTGTCACAGGCGGGGAGAACTTTACATTCGACTTCCTCCACTGAGTCATCACGAGTGAAGCCAGCTCGTCAGTCATCTCTCGGATAGGGTATTTAGACCTTTGGATGTCATGAATGAGGAACTTTTCCTCCTGCAGACGAATCCCTCTCTGAAGAACGGCTCTCCAAGTCGGCAACTCGCTGGGAATGAACTCCTTCCCCGGGCCCACAACATCCGAGAGCTTTGAACCTGACATTTTCTGGTTTTGGGGGCAGATTCAGCCATCACGTCTAGTCGGTGCTTATTCTCGCTCTTGTCCAATCTGTAACAAATTCATATCAGTATGTTTAGTGTTCTTTCGCCATAAATATAGACAGGGAATATAATTTTTGGTTATAATCAGGGTTGCCAACCGGCATTTTTAATTACCAAATTAACCTAAATTTGGTAATGAATATTTATTTTGGTAATAGAAAACTGAATTTGGCATTGCAAATTTAATTTAAAATTCGTAATAATGGTGTAACATAAGCTTAACCCTTTGTCATTCAGTACCATTTAATTTTAGCGTAGGTTCATTTTTTTACTTGAAATATGCATAGGAGGTATATATATAAGCATTTTTAGCAATCTTTTTTTTTGTAAGAACATTTCTAAATGAAATAATTTATGTGTCCATTAGTCAACAAAGGTCTAATAAGGTAATTAGTGGGTGGTAGTTAGTACGCTCTCTCTCTCTCTCTCTCTCTCTCTCTCTCTCTCTCTCTATATGTATATATATATATATATATATATATATATGAAAATTATTTCACGAAGGTAACACGTGAAAAATATTTATGATGAATAAAACCACGAAGGAAAGGAAACACAAAATGGTGCTCAAGCGCTTTCGTCTAATGACATCCTCAGGAACACTGAAGTACATAAAAAGGTTAAGCCTATATATAGGTTACAGAAAGAAAAAAAGAAAAAATAAATAACATACATACACACACACACACATATATATATATATATATACATACATATCTATATATACAAATACATACATACATACATACATACATACATATATATACAATAAACAGAGAAGTAAAAATAAAAAATAAAAAATTAAAAATTAAAACCTTAAAGGATTACCAGTGAGGCGTACAGATTTGTAAGGAAAAATATCGATTTTTAGCACAAGATCAAATGGATTATAAAAATACAAATTTATACTGGAACTCTGCCGGGTTTTAACACAATGCTGCCTATGGTCAGGTTTCGATATATAAAAAAAAAAAAAAAAAAATGCAAATTAAAAGTTAATCGATTTTTAGCACAAGATCAAATGGATTATAAAAATACAAATTTATACTGAACTCTGTCCGGGTTTTAACACATGCTGCCTATGGTCAGGTTTCGATATATATAAAAAAATAAAATGCAAATTAAAAGTTAATAAAGTAGAAGACAAGTTTACCAAAGATTTAATGTTTTACACTTCTTATCTAAATCTGTTTTAAAGGAATTCAACATAACAGGATCGAGTTGAAAAAGACCTTTGCTTATGTTGAAGTTATTTGAAAGTTGGATAATGGCAGACTCAAGAATATTTCTATTAACAATGTTGCTTGAATGGAATAAAACTGAAGCATTATTCCAATCAATACAGTGGGCTAACTCTGACAAATGGACAAAAAGGGCACTGGACAACTGTCCTGTTCTAACGGAATATTGATGCTGTTTTATACGTGTGTGCAAATCCTTTCCCGTCTGACCTATGTAAAAGGAATCACATTGTTTACAACCAATTTTATAGATAATGCCTGAATTATTGGTAGGGCTATTTTTTACTATGATATTTTTCACAATATTGTTATATGAAAATACTACATTAATATCCAAAAGTTTAAGTACATTAGCAATGCCTAAAAAGCCCGGGAAAAATGGAAGTACTAAAATATTTTTTGACAAAGTACGAGTGTTAATATTGACACGATAGAAAGTTCGTTTTGCCTTGTTGAGACAAGATTCCATAAACGCAGATGGATAACACAAATCACTTCCAATACCGTTGATTTTTTCCAATTCGGCATCGATGTATTCCGGACTGGCGATCCTAAGGGCGCGGAGAAACATTGATGAAAATATGGCCTTCTTAGTGGGGGTATCATGTCCCGAGTAAAAGTGTACGTAGGACAAATTGTTTGTCGTTTTCCGATAGATACTAAACTTAAAACCTGGGCTTTCCCTATGTACACGCACATCCAAAAATGGGATTGAATTGTCTTGCTCAACTTCTAAAGTAAACTTAATGGAGGGGACTTGATCATTTAACTGAAGGAGGAAGCTATCCAGGTCACGATTCATGGGCCAGATACACAAAATATCGTCGACGTACCGCAACCAAGGGATGCCAACCCCCAGGATTCTCGGAATATAGGTAATTTCGAAAAACTCCATATAAATATTGGAGAGGAGGGGCGATAAGGGGTTGCCCATAGCCATCCCAAAAACTTGTTGATAATACTCGTTATTGAAAGTGAATTTACAGTCTTTGATGCAAAGCTTAATGAGTTCCAAAACAATGTGTGAAGGTAGTGGCAGGTCATACTTATGTAATTCTTGGGAGAGAAAGTCAAGCATATCGTCAATCGGCACTTTTGTAAACAATGAACAAACATCAAAACTAATCAATTTATCGTTAGTTTCAGTACGTGCATTATTCAATTTTTCCGTAAGATCCATGGAATTTTTTACATGTGAATCAGAGATAGTTCCGAGAATGGGGGACAAGACTTTGACAAGCCATTTGGAGAGTTTATAAGTAATAGAGCCCACCGAGCTAATAATAGGGCGCATAGGGTTACCAGGTTTGTGGGTTTTAATAAGACCGTAAAGGTAGGGCAGAGCAGGTGAAGTGGACATGAAAAGCGGAATTAAGTTCTTATGATCTTTGAGAAGGCGTTTCAAGCCACTATTAAATGATTTGATGACGTCATCCTGCGGGTTCTTCCTAAGTTTGGTGTATGTGGCGGGGTCCTGGAGAAGCTCGTTCATCTTTCCGATGTAGTCCACTTTGTCCATAATAACTATGGTGTTAGCCTTGTCTGCTTTAGTAATATGGAGCTCCCCATCTTTTTTTAATTGTGAGAGGCTATTGCGAAAACGTTTAGGAAAGTTATCTTCGTAATTACCATTCGCCGCACTATAAACGAGGCCTTTAACTATGTTAAACAAATACTGAGGGAGATTACACTGTTTTTCAAAACACGCGAGACTGTAACAAATTTGTAAAGCCGAAGGTTTTTTAACAATAAAAAAGGACATACCATATCCAAGGGCACTTTTTGCATCGTCACTAATGTTTTTCGAAGAAAGGTTCAAAACACACTTTGAGCTTGCTTTTTTACTCCACTGACTATCTCGAATGAGACTTTTAATTTTTCGATCCAAAATGTTACGAAGTGAAGTAGTTCTCCGACGCAACTCGTTGTAAATTTCATCAAACAAAGGTTGGATCCACGGTTGGGGAATAACGGTTACAAAATTATGTTTGGCGATGTTTAAATTTTTGAAGGCGGACCACTCATTTTGTCTGGTGACTTCAATATGTTTCTTTAAAATTAATCTGCTGAAGTTGTTGAACGGATGGTCGTCAATTTGTCTGAGGCGAATCGGAAGCAGGGATTTGGGAAGAACTTGCTCCTCCAGACACTTAGTAAGAAACTTCCGTCGGATACGAATTGCATGCCCCTTCATTAATGTAGAAGAAAACACGGACACAAACGGAGACAAGAGAGGGAACAGCAAGCCGAAGGAACGCGTGGTGAGCATTATATGAAAATTATTTCACGAAGGTAACACGTGAAAAATATTTATGATGAATAAAACCACGAAGGAAAGGAAACACAAAATGGTGCTCAAGCGCTTTCGTCTAATGACATCCTCAGGAACACTGAAGTACATAAAAAGGTTAAGCCTATATATAGGTTACAGAAAGAAAAAAAGAAAAAATAAATAACATACATACACACACACACACATATATATATATATATATATACATACATATCTATATATACAAATACATACATACATACATACATACATATATATACAATAAACAGAGAAGTAAAAATAATAAAAAAAAAATTAAAAATTAAAACCTTAAAGGATTACCAGTGAGGCGTACAGATTTGTAAGGAAAAATATCGATTTTTAGCACAAGATCAAATGGATTATAAAAATACAAATTTATACTGGAACTCTGCCGGGTTTTAACACAATGCTGCCTATGGTCAGGTTTCGATATATATAAAAAAAAAAAAAAAAAATGCAAATTAAAAGTTAATCGATTTTTAGCACAAGATCAAATGGATTATAAAAATACAAATTTATACTGGAACTCTGTCCGGGTTTTAACACATGCTGCCTATGGTCAGGTTTCGATATATATAAAAAAATAAAATGCAAATTAAAAGTTAATAAAGTAGAAGACAAGTTTACCAAAGATTTAATGTTTTACACTTCTTATCTAAATCTGTTTTAAAGGAATTCAACATAACAGGATCGAGTTGAAAAAGACCTTTGCTTATGTTGAAGTTATTTGAAAGTTGGATAATGGCAGACTCAAGAATATTTCTATTAACAATGTTGCTTGAATGGAATAAAACTGAAGCATTATTCCAATCAATACAGTGGGCTAACTCTGACAAATGGACAAAAAGGGCACTGGACAACTGTCCTGTTCTAACGGAATATTGATGCTGTTTTATACGTGTGTGCAAATCCTTTCCCGTCTGACCTATGTAAAAGGAATCACATTGTTTACAACCAATTTTATAGATAATGCCTGAATTATTGGTAGGGCTATTTTTTACTATGATATTTTTCACAATATTGTTATATGAAAATACTACATTAATATCCAAAAGTTTAAGTACATTAGCAATGCCTAAAAAGCCCGGGAAAAATGGAAGTACTAAAATATTTTTTGACAAAGTACGAGTGTTAATATTGACACGATAGAAAGTTCGTTTTGCCTTGTTGAGACATAGGTCAGACGGGAAAGGATTTGCACACACGTATAAAACAGCATCAATATTCCGTTAGAACAGGACAGTTGTCCAGTGCCCTTTTTGTCCATTTGTCAGAGTTAGCCCACTGTATTGATTGGAATAATGCTTCAGTTTTATTCCATTCAAGCAACATTGTTAATAGAAATATTCTTGAGTCTGCCATTATCCAACTTTCAAATAACTTCAACATAAGCAAAGGTCTTTTTCAACTCGATCCTGTTATGTTGAATTCCTTTAAAACAGATTTAGACAAGAAGTGTAAAACATTAAATCTTTGGTAAACTTGTCTTCTACTTTATTAACTTTTAATTTGCATTTTATTTTTTATTTTTTTTTTTTATATACTGTATATCGAAACCTGACCATAGGCAGCATTGTGTTAAAACCCGGACAGAGTTCCAGTATAAATTTGTATTTTTATAATCCATTGATCTTGTGCTAAAAATCGATTAACTTTTAATTTGCATTTTTTTTTTTTTTTTTTTTTTTTATCGAAACCTGACCATAGGCAGCATTGTGTTAAAACCCGGTAGAGTTCCAGTATAAATTTGTATTTTTATAATCCATTTGATCTTGTGCTAAAAATCGATATTTTTTCTTACAAATCTGTACGCCTCACTGGTAATCTTTTAAGGTTTTAATTTTTAATTTTTTTAATAATTTTTTTATTATTTTTACTTCTCTGTTTATTGTATATATATGTATGTATGTATGTATGTATGTATTTGTATATATAGATATGTATGTATAATATATATATATATATATATGTGTGTGTGTGTGTATGTATGTTATTTATTTTTCTTTTTTTCTTTCTGTAACCTATATATAGGCTTAACCTTTTTATGTACTTCAGTGTTCCTGAGGATGTCATTAGACGAAAGCGCTTGAGCACCATTTTGTGTTTCCTTTCCTTCGTGGTTTTATTCATCATATATATATATATATACGTATAACAGTACATAAAAACAATGGTAATGAAAAATTCATTTCATGTATCCAATTGGACGCACGTGTTATCATAGACAGAAATTCACCCTATGAAACTTTGAGTCCATTTCGAAACGAACTTTGAATAAAGTCTTTTCTTCACAGTTATTAAAAATATTATTTAAACAAAGTAAACAGGGAGCTTCCTTAATACTTCTAGAATGAAATTATAGTCAAAACAAATATAATAATGGTGATTAAACTTAGGAAAATTACAAAAAACACTTACCGAAAAAAATGGCGTCCACTCACTTCTACTTCACCATTATAACTGGCGTAATTGCTCAGAGCCATCTATTGAGAGAATGTTGAACTTCACCTTCTGCGTCCAAATGGTTACAAAGATTCAAATGGAGTAGATTTTTTTCTTATGTATGTATGTATTAAACCTGTGTAAGAATTGAGCAAAGTTAATGTGTCTAAATGGCAACAAATTACGACAAAGGGTTAAAAATATGAGGTTGTGTTCAATTGAATATTTGGTATTTGAACATAGAACAGAAAACCGCAATTTTGAACATGATAACGCGATTTTTTGGAAAAGTTGCAGAAAAGAAACCCCTCTTAGAATTAAATTTTACATAAAAATACATATTAGCCAGAGTGAAATTCGGACTCGGAAAAGTATATGCCCTAACTGGCACCAACTTCTGTAACCATTCGATCGTGCAAAGGATGCTGAAGTCTTATGGAGATGTATACTAACTGATGGGCATAATGTTTCATGGATGACCGCAATTTCATACTGAAAAAATATTTTAGAAGGTGAAAAGATGAACGATTTAAGAGACAAAGAAGGTACTTATTTAGGCATATGTGTCCAACTTAACAGCGTCCTTCACAATTAAATATTGTAGCTTATTTCTGAATAATTCTATAGAATTCTTTAAAATTGTTTTGATTCTTTATTTTTTCGTTTTCAGTCATATTTTAGTATTTTAATTATTAATATTTGGTTTGGTGAATTTTCATAACTCTTATTGTTGCTTACATTATTTTCCAGCCATTATTATTTTTTTAGTTGTTATAACTAAAGTTTTGCGTTACAGTTAAAGGGTTCGGGATTCGGAACAATTTATGTTGAGGTTCACGTCATGTTATTAACTCATCCTTCTTCTCCCCGTTCGTGGGTTGGTGTGTGACTACGCACTTACACTCAGGATGGCAACGTGACCAATGTGCTTTTCTATTATTCGTTCAATTTTGTTTTTCCATTTAACCACAACTAATTAAATTAAGATTGTTTATCGAACCGTATTATTAAACTCATAAATTTAATTTCAACCAGTAATATCAATTGTTTTCTTATGAAACACCAGTATTTTTAACTGATACTTTTAATCTTATGTTTGCAGATTATTTTAACTTTACACTTACGTTATATAATTCAAAAGATAAGGTTAAGCCTTGACCGAAAATCAATTCGGCCTTCAAAAACGATGTACCCTCGCGCGTGATATAAAAGCCTAGGGCCGCGGATAGAAGATTCTCTGTCATTGGTCCTAGTCGAAAATTGAGGTAATCATCTGTTATTAACTCATTTTAATATAAGACCTACTTCCCACGGGCTCTGATCGACATGTTGAAAACAAATTAATGAGGGAAGGCAAAACGATTTTAAGATGAAGAAACTGCTTCCGCAGACTCTGTCTGACTCTTCTTGACTCAACTCTCTCGCTCTATGTTCTTAGCGATGAGCTGCCTTTTTCATCGAACAGATTTTGCGGTTCCAATCTCGCTTGGCATCTTATTTGTCTTTTAATTATCTATGAACCTAAAATTTAAAAGACAGTAATTAATACATGATTTCGATAATTTCATAATTTTCCTACCTATTCTACAGTATTCAATTAACTTTATTGGCCTATTTTCTGATATTATGATAAATCGCTTACTTATATAGACCTGGTATTAGTTGAAAACTAATTTGCCTTTAAGAACATGATTGGGTAAGATTAGAGGAGGGTATCATGTGACAAACAAACCTATGCCTGATTGGCTGAACGTGAATACGAGTAGGAACAAAACTAAACCTGTTGTTCTGGCTTTTTTTCATGTTACATGCTCTTATTCAAATTCAAAATAGGCCCATTTCCTACCTTTTACAATCTATCTATTAAACCACACTTACATTTATACATTGTGAATTGTTATTTTATATCCATTAATAGATCTCGAATTTACGACCCCAACAACATACGCAATCACACTTTTACAGTTTTAATAGTATAGAACTATAGATTATATCCCATGTCGAACTGATAAAACCTATACTACATAATTGACAGGATGATAATATAGTAACCCTTAGATGGTTATGATCCCAAGTAAAACTGTAGGTCCCCTCCTTCACATATATTAATTATTAATTTAATAATTTATTACCCTTTTAAAGGTTTTGGTACTTACGTATTATCAGGACTACCACACTGTTTATTATGTATTTTTGCTCTCGTCATTTTCGTTTAAACTAACGAAAATATCACAACTTAACCTAACCAGTCATCAAGGGCGTACAGTTGACCTAACCGGGCATTCAATTAACCTAACCTGGCATTCAGTTGACCTAACCGGGCATTTTCCGTTTTATTCTCTCATCCTTAACTTGCCCGAAATGTGACAGTGAGTGCCTAATAGGAAAAGATCAGAAGATATTTAGGTGAAATAACCAATATTAACCTATTAGTTCAACTGAATGCCCGGTTAGGTCAACTGAATGCCCGGTTAGGTCAACTGTACGCCCTTGATGATTGGTTAGGTTAAGTTGTGATATTTTCGTTACTTTAATCATTATTCTTCTAAAATCAAAATGTTTTAATACCGTCAAAAGTATATTTAATGAAATGAGACATTCTTCATTCTGTAATTATTATTATCATTATAATTATATAATTGAATCTAACTAGCAGATTTCGAGCTATAAGCCATGCACGTTTGCTAAAGGCAGTTTACAACTGTGCAAGCATCTGCATTTAGTAATAAATCTATCTAAACTGTCTAATCTATGTAAACTGTGTAAATATGTTTAAATAAAATAAATAAAAAATAAATGAAATACTCATATCGAGGTGGGGTCCAAGTCCAAACATGACTTTAATAAGTAGGGATAGGTCAAGCAGTCGTTGTTCGATGTACTCTTAGAGCGAGATTCTACCCCAAGCTCACGGCGTTCTGCATTAACATCAGCCGACTATACTATTAGGAGCAGAAACCCGTTCGAGTATCAAATCATAAGACAAAAGCGGCGGGAGACAGCTCGCGTGCCCTCCTAAGTAAACAAAAAAGGTGCATGTATATCCCTGGCCTCCCTTCAGGTCTGTATCAAATCATAAGACAAAAGCGGGGGAGACAGCTCGCGTGCCCTCCTAAGTAAACAAAAAAGGTGCATGTATATCCCTGGCCTCCCTTCAGGTCTCCCCCCAACAAGAAAATCGAAGGAGACCAAACGAAAACGCTCATAATAAAAAAATGAATTATACTCTGACGCCGCTGACAGACACCAAAGAAAGGATGGAGTCTCGAAAAAGCGTGCATGCTTTTGATCAATGGAAAGCAGTTTTGTGCACTCACGCAAGCAATACCACCGTTCTTGTCGGCAATAATATAGGATTATTCACTGAGGGATTTTCTTCATAAGAATAAAATATTATAATTACTAATTTGTGGAACTTGTGGGAATTCGGAAGCAAATTTAGTTCTTTATGAAGGATGTGTTGACTATACAGTATATAAAACGATAGGAAAAATAATTTCCTTTTCAGTAGAAAAACTCCCTTATTAATTCTTATAATAATATCACATAATAATGAAAGTGTATATACACGAATATATGTACGGTATATTATTTTTTATGTGGAGTAAGGAGAGGTCAAAGGCAAATGTCTACAAAAGCGCGCCCCCCATTAGAAAAAGAAAAGAACCAAAAATCAAGGTCCAGGGTTTTCGAGATGCCTGGACACTCTGCGCTTGGAAGAGTGGAGATCATAGACAGGGGGGCAAGATGGACCGAGGAAGATTGTTCCAGAGTTGACCAGTTGGGTAGATGAAAGATTAAAAATACCGATGAACCCTTGCATTAGAGAGTTGGACAGGAAAGGAATAAGAATGTGACGAAAGTTTGGGACTGCTTGCTCTCCTTAAAGGAGAACTGCAGATAGAAACGCAGATAGAACTCGCGGTAATGGTCTTAAATTAGTGGGTAAGCATTTTAATTCAAATGAAACTAGACTTTTTTTTTCAATCGTATAGCTAATTTGTGGAATGGACTGCCAGCCAGCGGAGTTCAAAGTAATTCGGTCGAATCCTTTAAAAAGAGGCTAGATGCTCATTTTGCCTGATACCCCCAGTTAGAGGCATTTGTTAGCGCATACAAGTATTATAGAAATTTCACTCGGATTCCCTCCTCTGTACTTTAAAATTTTCACTTTATCTTTAAATTTATTTTTTTATTTTCAACCTCCCTTTGCTTTACTTTAAAACTTTCACTTGTCTTTAAATTTTCTTACATCTTTTAATCTTCCTTCTTAAAAAGACAGCCTCGTAGGTACCAGCCGGTCTGTTGATGTTTGATGTCCTTTATATTCACTTGTATTAATAAATAAAGTGAAGAGAATGGGTGACAGGACAGAACCCTGAGGAACAGCACTATTAATAGCTTTAGGAGAAGAACAGTGGCATCGACAACCACAGCTATAGATCTGCCAGAAAGGAACTCAGAGATGAAGGCATAGAGAGAAAGATAGAAACCGAAGGAGGGCAGTTTGGAATTTAAGGATTTGTGTCAGACTCTATCAAAAGCTCTTGATGTATAGCTGAATAGCAAAATTTTCAAAAAAATCCCGAAAGGAGGATAACCAAGAGTCAGAGAGATATACAAGAAGATGCGGAACGCATACTGAGGATTTCAAAGAAGATTGTGAGAAGAGAGGTGTTTAAGAATAGATTTAAGGATAGATTCAAAAACGTTGGAAGGGCAAGAAATGAAAACAATTGAACGATAGTTGGAGGGTTGAGAACGGTCATCCTTCTTTGGAACAGGCTGAAGGAGGGCAAACGTCCAATAGGAAGGAAAAGTACCAGATGAAAGACAAAGACGAAAGGGTGTCAGCACCAAAGCACAGTTCTTGAGAACAAGAGAAAGGACACCACCAGGGCCGTACGCCTTCCTAGAGTTGAACCCAGATAAGGCAGAAGAGATTCTCCTTGGAAAAGATTCGGATCAATGAAAGAAATTCACCCCTAGCCTTAGTGGTTAGGTTAACGATTGGTTAGGTTAGGTCGATATATTTTCGTTAGTTAGCCTTATAAAGCTAACTAAAGAAAGCTAGGGGTGACTTTCTTTCATTGAGCCAAATATTCTAATTTCAGACACAATTAAGTCAGAAGGAGAAGGAGATAGAGGAACGGCACCAGAATCGTCCATGGTTGAGTTGGAGACAAAAATTTGTGCGAAGAGTTAAGCGTTATCAGGGAAAGAGAAGTCCTTGGTTAGGTGCCAGAAAGAGCGAAAAAAATTAGAATGTGACAGGTTAGTAGTATGACCGCAGAAAGGACGAGTGCAGAGCAATTGCAATGTTGATCAAATGAGTGCCATCCCCCCTTGTTACAAGGTGCCAACCCCTTCCACAGTGCCACCCCCACCCCCCAGGGTGCATAAAAAAGAAAGGAAAAAAGGGGGAATCTCCCCAGCTGCAACAAGCTGGGGGAATCCACCTAACCTAAGAGAGAGAGAGGAGGAAAGAGACCATCCTTTCACCTGGACATTCAGATGCATAATAAAGCTCTCGGCTTCAGCACCTGGCTTAGAACTCGAAATAGGCCAGTTGGCTTAATCAGCCACTTGGCTTAGAAGACTTAGAAGACGGGTGTATGTGTATTATATGTATTAATTAACTTTTCAGTTGCCAGATTGCGCTATTCATATATTCTTCACAGTTGGCTTAGAAATCCGTCAGTCGGCTTAGAAGGCCTAACCAGCCATTTGGTATATATATATATATATATATATATATATATATATTATATATTATATATCCATCTCCCCAGTTATTCCTTAATATCGTTTATATATATATACAACCAAAAGAATTAAATAAAACACCATTACATCATTCTGTTTATTTAGACGATTTAAGGGAAATAATTCATGAAATCTATAGGAAATAAATATACATTAAAAAATAATATACATCAAAAATACACATATTAAGCGAAAGGTATATATATATATATATATATAATATATATATATATATATATATATATATATATATCTTAAATAATAATATTAGTACAGGATAAAACTATATAACCGTTAATACATATACGAGCATATACGCCCTTATATATACAGTACTGGCCAAATTATTAGGAATTTTTTAAAATTTCATTTTTTGGTATAAAATGTTAAATTAAACCAATTTTAAACGTTGAAAAGTTATTTATTTCTACACAAGAATACATGGTCATTATTTAGCAATAGTTTAGTACTTAGTTTGACCCACCTTAGCTGCCATAATGGCTGCGACACGCTTCGGCTTGCCATGAATCAATTTTTTGCATAATTCTTTAGTCAAACGAAGCGTGTTTGTTCGTCAGTTGTCGTTTGGTTGTCGTGCGATGCGGGTGTGTTTCTCTTTCTTTTACGTGTCATTGTAACTACCGTTTAATTTAAATAGTGTATTTACCCAATTTCGGCAATTATTTGTTACAGTTTTTAAGTGAATTTGAAAATGGGGCGAAAGAATGACTTGAGTCCACGGAAAATTGGGCAAATACAGGTTTTATTAACTTCTTCTACATTTAAACAAAAGGAAATCGCTGCCAAACTCCATGTTTCACCACAGTCAGTACTTCGTATTAAGAAAAAAATGGTATTTGGAGAAAATGTAGGCCCCAAAAGGGTTGGAAGATGCGGCAGAAAAAGTGTAACGACTCCAAGAACTGATAGACAGATTGCAATTTTGTCTCTTAGAAATAGAAGAGCTACTTGCAAAAACATTTCCAGTAGTCTAGCGGCTGATGGCATCAATATTAGTCGTAGAACAGTCAACAGGAGGCTTCTAACTGCCGGCTTCAAAGCCTACCGCCCAAGGAAGAAGCCCAGGCTCACTGAGGCTATGAAGAAGGCACGTTTTGCATGGGCAAAGGAACACATTAACTGGACTAGTGAGGATTGGGAACAGGTAAGAATAATATTTAACATTAAATAGAATGTTAATACAGTAAATACAGTATGCATAGAAGTGTATTTACAGTACGTGATAAAACTGCAGTAAAAATATCTGTAAAGCAGCAAGTCATACTGTACTTCGTTTTAGCTGTACTTCATACGCTATGCACTGACTCTTTCACAGGGCTTTCTTTGATTGCAGGTGGTGTTCTCCGATGAGTCAACGATTGCCGTGCTTGACGATCGTGTTCAAAGTGTAAGAAGGAGGCCTGGAGAAGAATTTTTGCCTGAGTGTCTGATGAAAACGGTGAAATTTCCACAAAAGATCATGGTTTGGGGAGCAATTTCTGTGCATGGAACTAGTCGTTTGAGCATTGTTGAGGGGAATATGAACCAAGTCAAGTATATAGAAGTACTAAGAAGACGTCTACTGCCTCAAATAAGGGAATGGTATGGTAATAGACGTTGGATTTTTCAACAAGACTCAGCTCCATGCCACACGGCAAAGTCGGTTAAAAAATGGTGTCATGAAAATAGTGTTCGGTTGCTCCCATGGGCTGGAAATTCTCCAGACATGAACCCAATCGAAAGTTTATGGTGTATTTTAAAGGACGTAATCCATGAAACGCCGATAACAACAAAACACCAACTCATAGAGCGACTTATTCAAGTCTGGTTTCACTCTACACGTATTAAGGAATTATGCAAAAAATTGATTCATGGCATGCCGAAGCGTGTCGCAGCCCTTAAGGCAGCTAAGGGGGGTCAAACTAAGTACTAAACTATTGCTAAATAATGACCATGTATTCTTGTGTAGAAATAAATAACTTTTCAACGTTTAAAATTGGTTTAATTTAACATTTTATACCAAAAAATGAAATTTTTAAAAAATTCCTAATAATTTGGCCAGTACTGTATATATATATATATATATATATATATATATATATATATATATATATATATATATATATATATATATACACACACACAGGGTGTCCGAGAATTATCTGGACAATTTTTGGCTGCTATTAAAAGTCAACCATGAAGTGTAGAAATTCCAGTGTTGTCCCATTTTACAGAGAAACTCATTAAGTTTTTTCTGATAAAAAGTTGTGACAAGTTTTTTCTTTTTCAGATATTCATACACACCCCTCATCCTTAATGAATCCACAGGAGAAAGCACAGTGTGTTGAATGGTTTATCGAAACAAAATCAGATACACAAGTTCAACGAAGGTTTAGAACTAATTACAACAGAAACCTTCCATCAAGAGTAACCATACGAGCTTGGTATAAAAGGTTTAAGGAAACTGGAAGTGTAGAGCATAAGAAAGGAGCCGGGCGGCCTCGAACGTCTTTTGAAAATGTCGAGCGCATTCGAGAGGCTTTTGTTCGCAGTCCACGCAAGTCGACAAGAATTGCGTCACGAGAGTTACAGATACCTCGTTCGACAGTGCATGATGTCTTGCGTAAACGTTTGAAGTTGCATCCTTACAAGTTGCAAATCTTGCAACAGATTACGCAAGAAGATAAGGTCTCCCGTAAGGAATTTGCAATGACTCTGCTTGACAGAGTCGACCAGGACAATGCGTTCTTGGCAAGAATCATGTTTTCGGATGAGGCAACTTTTCATGTTTCAGGCAAGGTAAACAAACAAAATGAGCGCATATGGGGGTCACAAAATCCACATTGCATAGAAGAGCACATCAGAGACAGTCCTAAAGTTAATGTGTGGTGTGGCCTGTTACATGATCGCGTGATTGGACCATTTTTCTTCGGTGAATCAACAGTGACCTCCAATACCTACCTGGACATGTTGCAACACTTTGTCTATCCGCATTTGGAAGCACTGCATCCACGCATCACTTTTCAGCAAGATGGCGCACCGCCACATTGGGCCTTGATCGTCCGTAAGTTCCTGAATGAGACATTCCCAAACAGGTGGATTGGCCGTGGAGGTGCAATTCATTGGCCGGCTAGATCTCCCGACATCACACCCTGTGATTTCTTTCTTTGGGGATTCGTCAAAGATCTTGTGTACAATACGCGGGTGACAGACATTGATGATTTAAAAGCACGAATCACAGCTGCTACTGAGCGAATTGATGTGGATATGCTGCAGCGTACATGGCAACATTTGGATTATCGATTGGATGTTTTGCGAATCACTGATGGTGCACATATCGAATGTTTGTAACAACGTTACTTTAATAAAAGAAACTTTTGAAAATACAGATTCTAAATAATCTTGTTTAAAAATTTTACGTGTGATATCAAGAATTTTATTAACAGATGAAATTGTACAGATAATTTTCGGACACACTGGAATTTCTAAAAAACTTGTCAAAACTTGGTATCAGAAAAAACTTAATGAGATTCTCTGTAAAATGGGACAACACTGGAATTTCTACACTTCATGGTTGACTTTTAATAACAGCCAAAAATTGTACAGATAATTCTCGGACACCCTGTGTGTATATATATATATATATATATATATATATATATATATATATGGTCTGGGTAGTAGTTGGATGGGAGACCGTCCTCCGCGCCCAGATTATGTAGCGACTCGTGGTTCGGATCGCACGTAGAACTGTAGGTCCCCTCCGTCATATGACCTTAAATGTTGCGAAGGGGGTTAAACAACCCCAATAAAAAAAATATATATACAGTATATATGTATATATATAAACCAAAACTTATGTAAAAAATAATAATAGTACAGGATAAAACTATATGCCCATTAATATACATATATAAACAGCAAAACTTAAATAAGATCAAAATACATACACTTTATGTTCTACCGCGCTTAACTAAAATACTAAACTCGCACGTGATCGAGTCTACAGTTACATCATTGATGCTTTGTACTATACAATAAATACGATTTAGCATTATTTCCCGACTCAAGGTGTGCGGGTGCCGATACTTGATGTATAGGGCCTTCATTTGGTTCAATACTATTTTTGTGCCACCATACAATTGGTTGACAAGTTATCTTTAAACAGGGACAGAATACAATCAAAAGCACGCACAAAGAGGGCGTCGTTAGCCACAACATCATTATTAAATTCAAGTTTATAAACACTCCTTTCCAATCGAGAGGTTTTTTCTTACCGATCCGAGCTTTTCAATCGTGAACTCTTCTTCACAACGCATAACGACAGTTGAAATAATCTTCTAAGTCGTAACGACAGTTGCTCATTATAAAAAGATACAACTCTTCAGGGTGAACAGTGTAGGCGAGCTCTGCCCTGTACCGCTCAAGTCCTATATACCAAAGTTCATGATATTTCGAAGAGTCTAAACCTTTTAAATAAGCATCCAGCTCTGACCATTCTCGCCATGTTCATTCCTGCATTCGGTAAACCCTTCGAACAGGGCGGTGTATGCGTATTCAAGAACCGTATCAAAATAAACCATATCCGTAACATGTGCGTCTAATATAGGTTTTAGTTTGCGGAAACCAACGATTTCAAACGTTCTGTCGAGGATGAAGTGGTTTCGCGTGGGGACAAGAACGTTATTATAAGATGCATTCTTCCACATCAGTCATATATCAATATATGGCTGTTCGTTATTTATAACAACGTACAAACAATGGCATATGAGGTGGTATCACTAATCTGTTCTCTTCTTGTACCTACACCTGCAGGTATTTTATAACGATCCTCACCCCACTTCTCAGCAATAACGAAGACTCTATTCATCTCCTCAACACTCAAATAACATTACGCTTACCAGAGTTTGCTTGTCTACAAGTCGTTTCAAGAACACAGTTAATGGCACAGAGTTTACGCCTGAAAACACGCAATGACTTCGTCACGGACACGTCGTATACGGCATTGAGAATGCTGCTCGAAGGAAGCTCCATCATTTTCTATTGTGAGAGTGCACAACCAGTCGGGTCAAGCTCCGAGATGACTATCAGCAACCGGTGCGCGGTTTGGCTCGGAGACAGGTGCGGAGGAGTGAGTCATACCAAGCGTTAATGTTTCATGTACGGATTTGTTCCAGCATGAAAGATTCATGCGAATACTTGTACCCATTATACCGGGCAATTTTTCTAATACATGGGGCAATATCAGTTTTAATGTTTTATCGGAATGCGCACTAGATGTTCATTTCCACAAACTAAACACATTAACAATCTAGGGCACTATTTGAGAGAAACATGTGCCCATATTTATCCTTTTTGTTTTGTTTACTCGTCTCTAAATTCTATTAAAAACTCACACAGGCCTTTAGCCACAACCTCACTCCGAACCTCGTCATGATATATATGAATGAAGTGGTAAAAGTACTTTAGCTTGTCCATGATGACAAGGTTTACATTCTCAGCAGCAGGGTACGCGTACTCGGTATGATGCAGCATGATATAATACCTCATGTCACACCACTCATCAACAAGACTCACTACCCATACCCTTTGCTTCTCTTCTGCACGCGTTATTTGTTTCACCTCACGGTATATGTACGCTTTTATACAGTTTATCCCTACAACGTAGTCCATTACATCGTTTGTGCCGCGAAATCCGGCAATGCTCTCGCCAGAATATCTATAGAGTATTTGAACATCTTGTTCCTCAAGCTTCGCACGGCTCAATGTAGCCTTAAAAGTCTCAAAGGAGGGGGCTAGGCCGTCTTTCAGTATTCACCACATCTTCCGACTTTACTGAATACCACTTCATAAACGTCGAAAGCGCAATATCAAAAGTTGCCATCACTATTTTTCGTCTACGTGAGAATTCTTCAAATATACGTCTGAGATCCAGGGCTTGCAGCGGCCAACTGAGCACGCAGGGGTAAGATATCAGGTAGTAGCAGGAGTCACGTGACCCTTTGATTGATCTTACAGTGGGCGGAGCTTAGGACTTTTTCCTGTACATACGCACATACAACACACAAAGGAGAAAATGAAACCCTAATTGAAACATTTACATATCAAATATACGTAATAAATAAACATATCGTTAACAATAGATATATAACATTCAGGTACTATGGTACCCAAAGGGTACGGTATCATTGGTGCCAGGCACCTGGTAACGTTTCCTATAGGTGTTACGACACACCTTTGTGCCCCTAAGTTCCTTCGCACACCCCAGTTTTGTGCCCGAAAATTGTGGGTTCTACAGTCAGTTGGGGTGGTTGGTCACCCTCATCTTCTAAACACATTAGCTCCTTCAACGAGTCAAAGTTAACGACCCGTCGGTTCGCCAGGTTAAGCGTGATGCCCTTCGCCTTCACGATATATTTCAGCTCTTCCCCCACCCTCACCCGCACCTCATAAGTTTTGGCCCTGTTGATACAAAGGAGTCAGCGTATGCACCACCACCACTCATCCTTGATCTCGTCAGTCAACTCTCCGGGAATTCCCCAATAGGCGGCATGTATTCACCCTCCCTCTGTGAATATTACGCTATCTGTGTCAGCGTACAGCACCCTCCGCCCAAGAGAGTGCAGTAGTCCCCAAAGCTTGATGCATGCGTATGCCGTTGTGAAGCTGGCTACAGGTATGTTTGTAACACGTGAGTATCTGTGGCCATTCGGTGATGTTGTACTTTATTATGTACGTGTTACCAACATTCACGATCTCCATAACCTCTTTATCGGGGGCATTGGCATAATCCCATACCTCGTTATAACTTTGGGCAAATGAACGTTCCTTACCTGTATTCTGTGCAAACTTGCCCCAAAGACTATTTAGGCATAACTTTGCACTAAAGCGCTTGCCAGGGTTCTTAACAATTTGGGCCCGGTCAAGTTGTATCCCTTCAGAGTCACGTTAGCGCTGAATATACGCCGATTTTTCACCTCGCTCTCAATCCCTCGCGGGTAGCCTGATGCTTCTACTTTATCCTTCAAAAAAGTATTTATATACGGTGAAAAGGTTGGGGAGTTTCTGAAACCTCCACACCTCATATATCTTCAATATTCTGTAACCACTGCGGATGCTAGGGATAGCTCAGACTTGTATATACACCTCTGATCTTCCGCTGGTTGGTTGTGTGATTACAGACCCATTATTCTCCTCTGCGCACTTCACGCACCGGGGAAACATGAGCTTGTGATCTATAACGACGGGTAAGATCGGCATCCATAAATCGCACGTCTACGAAAGAAAGACGAAATAGTACTCGTTCAAATTTGTTGAGAACACCTCGATGGGTAGCAGGTCAGGTACCAGTTTTTCAGGTGCACCTACGGGGTGCAGATTGTTCTTCATCACGTAGGGATATAAAGAACAGAAGTCGTAGCAATGGAGTTTCACGCCCTCCGTAGGCGGAAAGTATAGCTTGAATGGGTTTATACGCCCTCTGAACAAGCTCTCACGCATTTGAGAGGATCCAACACCATTGAACGCTTGATGGTGTTTATTTTTCCAAGTACTGTCCATCTGTTTCCATCCGTGCATCATACTCATCTCCCACAAGACACTGTGAGTGAACTGGGAGCCTATAAGCTGATCGCGGGTGCGGGTCCATACAAGACTATCGGCAGGAGATCTACGTGGATATCTCCTACGATTCCACACTCAGGACGTGGGCATCCATGCCATCAGCAACCGTTAAAGGAGTACACAGTCTTCTCACCATGGCACGGTCTTCGCTTAGACCATCAACCCAAAAAACACGACCATTGACCTTAATGGGTACTTCTCCCGTTTGGGCGTGTTTTTGTATACATCGGTCTGTTGCTATATGTGTATGAGCCAGTAAATACCTTGTGCATATAACTGCGAGGGTTGTTTCTGTGAATGATGGCTAAGGTGTCTTTAGGCATGAAATTGTTCTTGAACACAGTAAAGCACAATGATGCGATTGTGGTTGACTTGCAGCGGATCGCAGTTGAAACGGTCTATGTATCCTTCTAAAGGCCTGTAAACACTCTAAGCAGGCGCATATCATTCACGCAATAACGTTCACATTCATCAGCTATATTGTAGGATTAGCTTCATTAAAATATTGTAGTAGCGGTCAAAATGTTCACGCTCACTATCACTCATGTTGGTGTAGTTAAAGTATTGTTTGGGGGAGGTAGTCCTACGTAATTTAATGTGTTGCTAGTGAGGAAAGTGTAAGGGAAATACCCTTTTGAAATTTCGGGCTACACCCATCACCTTGGGTAGCTTGGCTAGTTTACAAGGTGTGAATAATAAAGTATCTTTAAACTGAACATTACCTATTATTTGCATTTGTATAAGTTTGTTTCCCCTTTTCAAGGGGTTGCCTGTAAACATCTCCGATGACTCGTGTTCAAGCAGTTTCTAATAAAGGAACTGTGCGTCAAATTTTGTCCCATTATGGGCAAGAATATACAGTCATCCTTTTGAACTTGAACGCTAACTTGACAATATAGGAGACAAAGAGTTTCACAGGGCTGTTGTGTGCATTCTTTTTAAAAACGTTTGTCCGTTTACCGCATTTGTGACACTCATCACACTCAACCTCCATGCACTCATCGCAGATAGTCTGGCTTACGAGTAGATGTGGGATAAACTCTTTGGTTTCAGGGTTTGTATAAGTTTGTATATCGTAGTACACGGTTTTACAGGGTTTATTTTTAGGTTAAGAACACCTATTTTTCGTGAAATATAGAACAGTGAATTTCATAACATTTATGCATGAATTTCCGCCAATTATCCATCATATGAAACATGCCACATTCACAGATTCTCATTTTCCTGCAAGTGCCAATTGACTTATGGAACTCAAAGCATTTATTATTGAAAAATGTACGTCTGCACACATTACATTCCCTTTTCTCGGCTTCAACTACACGACTTTCACCTTTGGAGCTTTTACACTGCTCACAAACCATGTGACATTCCTTACAATGCTTCACTATGTCATCCGCAAACTCGAGATATCCCTTATACAAATCATGATGCCTTTCATATTTTCGACTTTTGTCATAACTAGCGGAGAGAGCCCTTATATTACGGATGGGGAGATACGTCGAACCTGACCTTCCTAAAATAAGTAGAGGTCTTGTGCGATCTCTCACACAGCATTTAAGAATATACACAGTCCTACGACGATCATCCATTTCAAATACAACTATATGAATATTCATTTCCTGCTCTACCCTTCTCAGCTCTTCAGGACCCATATTATACTCAAACTCAAACTTGCAATCTGAAGCCAGTTTACGAGCACGCTGCACAACCGTAGGCAACCAATTTTTTTTAACCCAGGTATTTAACACAGTGAACATATGAGCTAAGATTATTACTATAAAGCCGCAACCATGATCGACGTTTATATGCTTTCCGTAAATAATCGGTGAAGCCGGAATACTCTGTCAATATCTACCGTGAAGTTGTCCATATTGAAGGCTGTACTACAACTACACTGTCATCTGGGTCGTCTGTAATATCGATGATGAGGTGTTGTACCTCATCGTCATTCACGATTTGTGGAAGAAGAAAAACAAGAATATAAGGAGCAACACTTAAATTTTGTGATATTTTGTAAATGTTCCACTTATGGATGTGACGTATTAGAGATGGAATCTGTAGAAAAATTCAGATTTACAAGCCCATCCACATGTATCATTTCTAGCCCTACAGGTTGTGGTAAAACTGTGTTTAAGGTAATACGGTGCTATTCTACGTTCCAATCAGTGTTCAACGAGTACGAAGATGATATTTTGTTCCACAAAGGCGTATATGACGTTAATTCGTAAAAGGGAAATGACATAGTCATTGTAATTGACGATCTCAAGTTGGAAATGGATAAAACGTTTGCCGAGACATTTAGTGTTCTCCTACCATCTTAACATAATCGTATTCTTCATCAATCAAAATCTATTTTTCAAGAATAGATACATGCGCGATGTGTCGTGAAATACACAATATCTAGTCTTATTCGCGCAACGTAGAGATGTGTCACAAATTGGGGTATTAGCCAATCAAATGTTCCCGAATCAGCGTAAGGAGTTTTTGGAAGTTTAAAAAAAAGCTACAAGTCAGCGTTACGGATATTTGCTTTGTGATCTTCACCCGCGAAACACGTTTAGGGTGTTTCTAAGAACGAATACATTCCCAAACGAGCCTGATTCGATGTATATTCTAGAATGACAAATAGGCTAAAGAAATACCGTGAATTAATAAAAATCTATCATCGATTGCCCCGGGCATTGCAGCAGATGTTTGTTAAAAATATCGACTCGGACTTTTTAAAATGCATCTATGAAATATGCCTTAATGTTATAAAATGCAATGTCCCAATGAAATCACCTCAGAAGGCTCGCCTACGCCGTTACAAGAACATAATACGTACGCTCGCTCGTAAAAGTCAAACTGTGGGGAAGAAAAAGCGAATTATTGTACAAAGAGGGGGATCATTCCTCCCCATCTTATTTTCAGTTTTGGGTCCTTTACTGACTAGATTAATCTAATGAAGAAAGTGGTAGTGATTCCGCACGAGGTGTATGCTTCACTGCAAAGTTCATAGAGTCCAGACACAGTTCCAGAACCCCTTAAAAGTAGGCTTAAAAGAATGGAAAGCGAATTGATTGACCTATTAAACAGTGAAAAGACACTTGATGAGAAAAAGCTCTTATACCAAGAGACTCTGCAAAAATTTCTTCATGAGTACGAAGATTATAAGAATCCGACAGAGATCCGCGAAGTTATTAGGCACAGCTGGAGCAACGATGAACATGACGACATAGGACCTGAGGCCGACGTTAGAGATAACCAACCAAAGAATAAGGGAACGCAACACATCGAGCATGTATTAATAAACAGTCTCCCACATACAGTGGACCGATACAGGCGAGGTCATTGTTGAAGGAACAAGGGTACAGGGATCGAATATCGTCGATATTGTCCATGATCTGGTGAGAAAGTGAGATAGGCCCTCACCAGCAGGATGGAACCATATGAAAGCAAGACTACAACAAATAAATGTCCCCAAAACATTGATAAGAAATCTGAATGGGTTAAAAGAATCGGAGCAAGTCTCGCATGTGCTACGACTAAGTACGCCATCACCCCCAACGGTAGCATCTCTGAAGAGGAGAAAGAAGAGACAAAACAACAACGGCCAACCCTATCCACGTGTCAATAAAATGCGCAAATGACTAACATATTAAGAAAACGCTATTATGACATTTCTAACCCCGCCTCCTATGGCGGTGTTGATAGACTGTACAGAAGTGTTTACAATGATGGAGTAGGGAAAAAAGGTGTTGAGAGGTTTTTGCGGGAGCAGGATGCTTTTACACTTCATAAGACGGTGAGAAAAAGGTTTAAAAACAGCCAGGACAACAGCGGCTTCGATTGACTCTATTTGGCAAGCGGATTTAACAGACATGCAAAGATATTCAGTACATAATGATGGCTATCGCTACATCCTATTCATAATAGATGTATTCTCTAGATATCTGTGGCTAATTTCTCTCAAAAATAAATCGCCTGAAACAGTTGCTAAATCTACCAAAACGCTAATGTTGAAAGAAAACAGGGTTCCAGGCTATTTTTGTACGGATATGGGGAAAGAATTTATAGGCTGAGCTTTTCAAAACATGTTGGCAGAGTTTAATATCAGCTACTACACTAGCAATTCTATACGCAAGGCCTCTTTAGCTGAAAGAGTTCAACGTACCATAAAGGAGCGCATGCATCGTTATTTTACAAATAAAAACACGTACAGATATATAAACATTCTGGGATTATTGGCGTCGTCATACAACCGTTCACATCATCGCGCGATTGGGACAACACCTAACGAGGTTTTCGAAAGAGGTACGCACAGAGTGTGTGAGGTGAGAAGAGTTATTCGCAGAGCACCGACACACTCTACACGTTTAACAATCAATGATTATGTAAGGCTATTGCGTTCGGGAAATAAATTCGCGAAGGAACTTGAGCAAGGATGGACACGTGAGATTTTTAAAGTTAGGGCTATGAGACCAAAAGGTGAGATAATGATATATTACGTTGAAGATGTGAATGGGGGAAAACTCGCAGGAGGCTTTTACCGCGAGGAGTTGCAGGAAGTGACGTTTAATTTAGGAAAAAATGTGTTTAAAATTGAAAAAGTTTTAGGCAGCAGAGGTTCAGGAAAGAGAAAAATGTACCTGTTGAAATGGCTAGGGTACCCAGAAAACTGTAACATCTATATAAAAGCTGACGCAAACATAAAGCTTAAAAAGCATGCACCATGGCGCCTAACCATTTCTATTTCACCCTCCCGTCCTCTTCTTCTCTGTCTGTACATCCTAACAACAAACTAGCCAACTTTGTAAGAGAACTCCATGGGCCCATTGAATTGGAACGTGATCCGTATGAAGTGGGGATATGCGAAATTCAGCTGGACACCCTCTGTTTAAGTATTTATTATAAAGAACCCGTTTTTACGGTACTTAAAGATCGTGATGACTGTGAAAAGGCAGGGGTAATTAGGGATGAAACCATGCGTGCCGCCTGGAATGGGGAGGCCCTGTATTACACTACAGTAGTAACACTAGGCCCGGGTCGTTATGGTGCGGCCGAAGATGTTGTGAGAGACTTAAACGGAAGTTTAAAAAGCTCAAATCTTACTGCTGATTTAGTATATGAAATCGTAAACAAAGAAACCCCTGCACATGCTCTGCCCCTAAAATCACAGGATAATAGGAATATTAAAGACAAAGGATTGTTCCAAATTATAACCGAGGGCCGATATGGAGCATCGTTCCAAAGAGATACCTTTTACGAGGCACAACTTGACTTGTCCAGCTTAATGTATCAGTTGAAATTGGAGAAATTGGGTGTTGGCTATCCATCCCCAGACATGTGCTATATTTACAGCAATATCGTGGATTATCAATCTGTTTGGGATACCCAGGCGCGTCTGCTCCGCATTGCACACATTCCCAACCATAGTGGGAAGAGTTTGAGCATTACATATGACAAGCACCATTATGTGAATGTTGCGACTAATCTACTAAGAAATATCTCAATATATATAAGAACGATTGAGGAAATAAATTTCCCATTCATCGCACTGAGTTATAATGACCCCAAAGTCTATCGAGGGGTGAGATATCAGCGTGGGGGTGGGCATGGATCCATTTTTTCAACCATACTACGCACGGCTGTCCTACTGCCGAAGAGCCAGATATATCGGGAGGAAAGCGTTACAATCAGGTTTTAACGCGGTAGAAGACATAGTGGCTTGGGCTAAACCTAAAGAAGCCTTAAAAAACATTTAAAACGTACACGGGACGAAATCATCAAAGATGCAAAGAGAAAAATGCGTGGTGGCGGGAAGAAGAAGAAGACGGCTGTCCGGAAGAAGGGGTTACCAATATGTGGCGTTAAACGTAAAAGGACATCAAAAAGAAATGTTCTAAGAGAATGAAACCTATGGTTGATCATTTTTTTAACTGATATAAGCTAAGGACATTGCTGTCACGAATCATAGGCTGATTACTACTTGTCGAGAGAGGTGGCACTATTGCTGACTCGTCATGGCACGCTTCATCCATCCGTGTAGTTCACAATGTTGTAAATCGGAGCTGTTCTTCTTTGATATGCCCCCAACACAAATTTCTATTGAGCACAGTGACTTTATTACAATTAACCCTTTAAACACAATTAGTTCCCCGAGTGCCCATATAGAATGCGTGATCCCCAGCTCAGGCCCTTACTTTTTTGATCCAAGCTGCATGCACATGTACGCTAAACTACGTATAGCCCATTCAGATAGAACGGACTGCGATGATAACACTGGGGAACAAAAAAATAATTTTTCTTGGTGCCTGAGATTTTAGACCTTATTCTGGATATTTTCATGCCACTGATTCAGAAAATATCATCCATTTTGTTCTAGCAGCTCTAGTTTTTGAGATATTGCATACATCATTACCTAATTTTTTACCCTTCTGGAACGGTATTATGAGTTGCTCGTAAATCTAAATGCATCTGTATAATTAAATTGTAGCTATGATTTTGCTGATGTTGCTGTTTTGCATGTGTATTGTACATGTACTAACGTGAATTCTTTCCTGTTACAGGTGTTGACATGGCTTCATCACGAAGAAAGTGTTTAAATCATCCAGATGTGTTTTGTTTTATCTGCGGAGAGTACACGTTCATTGAACAGAGAAAAACTATTACTGATTTTGTGAAAAAAGCTTATTTTGCCTATTTCAAAGTACAACTAGGGGACCAAGATAAGCCATGGGCTCCTCATGTTGTGTGTAAAACGTGTACGGAGCATCTGCGGAAATGGACCAACGGAAAGAGGAGGTGCCTGAAATTTGGTATACCAATGGTATGGAGAGAACAGAAAAACCACAGTGATGACTGTTACTTTTGTTTGGTGAATATAAAGGGCATCAATGGACGTAACCGGAGTAAATGGACGTATCCTGACATAGACTCAGCTAGACGGCCTGTTTCACATTCAGATGAGATACCTGTCCCATCATTCAGCCATCTTCCAGAGCTCCCTCAAGAAGATGATGAATCTGCTACTGACAAAGAAAGCATATGTGGGCAAAATGACATTGATTTCGAAGGACCGTCATCAGTTGCAGAAGGTTTTAGTCAACACGAATTAAACGACCTCATAAGGGACTTAAGTCTTTCGAAGAAATCGTCTGAATTGTTAGCTTCCAGGCTGGGAGAAAAAAATTTACTGCTGCCGGGAACCAAAATCACGTTATATCGCGACAGAGAAAAGGATTTACTGCCATTCTTCTCAAAAGAGAACGATTTAGTTTTCTGCAACAATGTGCGCGGATTGCTGATGAAAATGGGCATATCGGAATACACACCAAGTGAATGGCGGTTATTCATAGATAGCTCCAAACGGAGCCTAAAATGTGTTCTTCTACACAACGGCAACAGATACAGATCAATCCCAATTGGTCACTCAGTCGGTATGAGAGAAGAGCACGGGACAGTCGCCCTAGTCCTAGAAAAGATATCATACCGAGACCACCAATGGGTGATCTGTGTGGATCTGAAGATGGTGAATTTTCTCCTGGGCCAGCAGAGCGGGTACACCAAGTACCCGTGCTTTATATGTCTCTGGGACAGTAGAGCTAAAGATGAACACTGGGTGAGAAGACAGTGGCCTCTGAGAGAAAACATGGTGGTTGGAGAAAAAAATATCATCAAAGAAGCTTTGGTTGACAGAGAAAGGATCATATTGCCACCACTGCACATCAAACTAGGTTTGATGAAACAATTTATAAAGGCTTTGAACAGAGATGGGACGTGTTTTGGCTACATATGTAGGAAATTTCCTGCGCTGAACATGGAAAAGCTGAAGGCAGGTATTTTCGATGGACCGCAAATCCGGGAACTCATGAAAGACCCGCGTTTCCAAGATTCAATGGACAACATTGAGGCACGTGCGTGGTCATCGTTTAGTATGGTTGTGAAGAATTTCCTTGGGAACTATAAGGCCGATAACTACGGTGAACTAGTGGAGAATATGCTCTCTTCTTTTGTAAACTTGGCTGTAAAATGAGCATCAAACTGCATTACCTCCACAGTCATTTGGATCGTTTCCCAGATAACCTCGGTGATCTAAGCGAGGAACAGGGTGAACGATTTCACCAAGAACTAAGGACCATGGAAGAACGGTACCGCGGACGATGGGATACTCACATGATGGCAGATTACTGCTGGAGCATCCAACGCGAATGTCCTGGCACATCTCATCGCAAGAAATCTCAGAAACGCGGTTTGTGTGAGATGTCTCAATGAAAGAACTTTTTTTGCCGTTCGTGTCTCAAGCTTGTTTGAATTTAATAAATATTTTTCGTACCTTATGCTTGTTTGATGTTAATACACTATTTTTGCTGACATTCATCATACTTTTGTATTCAATTGACAACAACAGTGATTGCCAGTCAGCAATTATATAATATTATATACATTATATAGAAATATATAGAGATATATATCATATCTTGATAAGCAGAGCTGATGGAGAAAAACTAATGTCATTTTTAGAATCAGCGACCTCAATATACCCAGAAACAGGTCTAACATCTAAGTCACCAAAAGTTGTGTTCCCCAGTGATAATTATTCTTCATACTCTGAAACCAACTTTCTGCACTCCATATTCAGTCAGTGTGAGGTGTGTTTAAACCAGGTCAACATTTCGGCAGGAACAGGTTATTATCACCTACAAGCCTATTTGGAAAATGTCCTCAATTTTTCAAAAGAAGCGAAGGATACCTTTTTAATTGCCGAGGGCTATTATCAGCCTAAAGACGAAAGTAGTATAAAATAAATTTAAAAATTCTAAAAAGAAGATATATGAATGCTATGGACGTCTGCATACCACTGGGGGAGGGAGGTTGGCACCTTGCAACAAGGGGGGTGGTACCTTGCAACATTTGATCAACATTGCAGTTGCTCTGCACTCGTCCTTTTTACAGTCATACTACTCAGGTTTTCACATATTTGTCGGATGAAGTAATTTTTGGCGAATCAAAGAACAGATTTTGCACGATTCCGGGCAGAAATATAAGCTAAGTAAGAGTCAGGAGTTAGATGGCGACGCTACTTTCTGAAAGCTTCCTCTCTGTTGCAGATAGAATTAGAAGAAGCAAAGTTAAACCAAGGTTTTTTTGCATTAATCGTATGTAAAGAATATGGATTGTATGTCTCCATGCCAGAGAGAGAGAGAGAGAGAGAGAGAGAGTATATATACACAGGGTGTTTATAAAGTCCCTATCTACTTCAGTGAAAACGTAGCAAAAAGGGTAAAATTCAATAACAATATAATAGAAGGCATACATTAAAAATTAATTACTCCATTTGAACAAAGTATGGAATGATTTGTTGGTAAAACGAAGAGACCATCTTTTATTTCTCGACTGATATTGAACCAATTTTATTTTCAATGGCGATATAATTGGTTCAAAATTGGTCCATGCAGAAAGGAAAGGTGTTCCAACCACTTCAGTGATGGATCATTCCTTTCACCAAGAAGTCGCCCCATAATTGGTTCAAATGGAACAATTACACTTTTAGAAACGGTATTCTGTATGAAACAGCTTTACCGTGTTGTCTCTCACACGACACTACTGCCGACAGCTGCAAAATTAAAATGTTTAGGGATTTAGCTTCAAATTTTGGGGGAAATGATAAATAACACTGGTATGCATATGAAATGTTTTTGTCTGCTGTGAGGGTTTTTTCAACTCATATTATATAATTCGACCATGCTGAATTCGAAAATGACATTGGGTTTCCTCAATCAGGTCAGGTTTTTTCTCTATTGGCCATTTATTATAAGTCCAATTTTATCCCCAAATTTATTGATTTTTTTAGCTTAAACACTGTAGATACGAGTAATATTATAAGAACACTCGTGAAAAATGAAAACATTGTGTGAATAAATACTTTTATTCATACAATGAATATGGAAAAAAGTTTATTGAGGAAGGAATGAAGTTTTTTTGGCTTTCCGTCTGTGTTTTCTTCGGGCACGTCTCGCTTCAAACACCAGCAATAGTCCGCCAGCATATTGATATCCCAGTTTCCCTGGTACCTCTCTTCCATTATTTTGATATCTTGGTGAAATCGTTCACCCTGTTCCTCACTATAATCCCCGCAATTTTCAGGAAAATAGTCCAAGTGGGACCACAAAAAGTGCATTTTTATGGACATGCGCGACCCATGAGCTTTGAAAGCTTCCATCAAGTTTTCGACAACGGACTCGTATTCTGGACTTCTACGCTTGCCAAGAAAATCAGTGACAACTGATTTGAATGCCTGCCAGGCATTCTTCTCAGTTGGAGTCATTGCGTTTTCGAACTGAGTATCCTTGATCAAAGTTCGAATTTGAGGACCATCAAAAACTCCAGCATTTAGTTTAGCATAAGATATATAAGGAAATTTACTCTCGAGATATCGGACTGCTGAACCCTCCTTATTCATTGATTTGATGAAATTTTTCATCAAGCCCAGCTTAATATGAAGTGGTGGGAGCAAAATTTTTGTTGGTGGTACAAGGGGCACTGAAACGACATTATGCGACCCAGGTTCAAAATTCTCTCTGGATGCCCATTCACGCTGTGCATAGTGCTTCTCATCCGCTCGGCTATCCCATTTGCAGAGGAAACATGGGTATTTCGTGTATCCCCCTTGCATTCCCAATACAAATGCCACAATCTGAAAAAAAATGAAAATATTTAAAGAATTTAGAGAATTTGTTCTATCAGATAAAAAAATCTATGCATTGGACTGTATCACTTCTGTGGGGAAGTTAAGTGTTCTTATACGCTCTCAAATAACCTTTGGAAAAACAACATAGTCAATAGCAATAGTTTACTTATGATATTAGTATTACCTTCAAATCTCCACAGATCCTCCAGTTATGTTGGTCGTATACGAGAGCATCCAGTAAAATTTTCATGTTATCGTAGCTCTCAGTAAGTTGTACGGAATGTGCTACAGGGACTGATGCAACCCTATTCCCAATGTTGAGAAGTACTGCTTTCAAACTTCGTTTAGACGAGTCTAAAATAGCCTCCATTCTGATGCGTTATATGGCAGGCCCAAGGATTCGATTAGCCCCTCAACATTGCAGCAGTACACTAAGGAAGAGGTATTTTCGTGCACTGCAAAAACTTGCGGAATTCTTCCTCTCGTTTCCTATACCAGGAGAATGTTGTTCCCGGAGCCAGCAAGTTGTCCTCTCGAAGTCGTGAGCCCAAGATCTCGGCAGCTAATTTGGAAAGTCCTAAATCCCTGGTAAGATCATTAAGTTTGGCCTGGTTGAGAGGCCTCGGCTCATTTGAAGCGGTATTTTGAGGTATATACGACTGGGACTGGTCATTGGCATTGGTCATTGATTCATCATCAGAATCATCGAAGTCCAGGGTTTGAGGTTGGTCGGGTAATGGAATTCCAGGACCATGGGGTACAGGCCTCATAGCAGAAGGAATGTCAGGGTATACAACAATGTGTTTATTCTTCTTGTTAACTCCTGAAAATAGAAACACAGAAACATGGATATAAAACTTGCATATGAAATAGAAGAAGCA
>JAJOZX010000630.1:1212500-1262622 GCA_023014485.1 Bathynomus jamesi
TCCAACTGTTTCCTTCTCTGCGGTTAAGAACTCGATAACAGCTCTCTGTTTACGACGCACATCACTGTCAGACGCCATTTTTGAAACTGCGTTAACCATCGGTTTTATACAAGGGCATTTAATAGCGGTTTCATACAAGGAGGGAAGGTTCAAACTGTAAAAATCCGGTTATGTGAAGCGCAGAAAGTTCAAACTCACGGCCCAAAAGACATTTCAGCCCCATGGCCTATTATTTAGCTAAGAAAAAGGGTGGGGCGAAATATATTGAGTGCACCTACTAAATAGTGAAAAATGTTTTTTCACGTTCGCACGTTTGCATAGAAAATATTAAAAAATTATTTCATGTAATGCAGTTTGATTCGGTAAGGAATATTTATAGAGGTTTGCTGACAGAAAAAGATAACATTCGCCTCATAATGCCGTGAATTATGTTAATTTTTGATTACGTATTTTGCACTGTATTTTGGGGTTCATAATATCTTTTCTTATTTATAATGACGATGAAAATTTGTATTTAGGTTCATTTGGAAACGATAAATTACTAGAACTACAGTGATTTACAAACCATGCTGGATTTCGTGTTGAGGGAGAGAGTGGTCTTTCAGATGTGCTTTTGTAAATTATGAGTTTTCTTCCTGTGAAATTTAGCGTTGCAGGTTGGAATTAATGTATTAAATTCCTTTTCGGTATTTAAATTTAAATTTTTGTTATTTAATGATTATGTTTTGGAAACTGTTATTTTTTAAACTTTATTTGGGTTTACTCGTGCAGTTGGAGCTTCAGATTGATTGCTGACGAGAAATGGAGCATTTTTAGAGTGTCAGTAACGTTTTTGTGGTATCTTTGTCCGTTCTCCACGAAGTGTAAGTTGGTTCATTGTTGTCGTGAGTTGATGGCGTGAAGTTTTTGGTTTTCAGTTTTGCTTTTGTATTTAAATGTATCGATGTGATTTCTAAAGGTGGTTTGGATACTAATATTTTTTTTACAAACTATAATGACGGTTACTATGTACGGGCGCGTTCATATTTATACGGTGCAGTATTGTTTGGGTGTGTTTGGCCGTTGATATTTATTATTTTTATTCTCTTCGTTGATGTCACTGCCATAAGTGATCTTATTGGTAGCTAGGGCGTGATTAAAGTTTGCGAAATTCTGTAATTTTGTCATATTTTTCTGTAAATTGGCCAGAGCAAATTATAGTTATTGTTTCGAAGTGAAGTGTTGAGAAATTTTGTAATTTAAATATGAGAAGTGATAATTAATCAGTATCAGTACAAACTTTTAGAGAACTTTTTTTTTTTCAAATTTTCGAGAGGATCGATTTGGAAGCAACTAAGTTGAATCCGAATTCCACCCATTGCGTTTAGTTAACCCGAATAAGGTGACCGATCACCGACGAGAGAAGAGAGAGAGAGAGAGAGAGAGAGAGAGAGAGAGAGAAACGAAACCGAATGCGCAGCGACTTTAGTGCAGGACAGTTTCGACCGAATTTGGTCTACTGGTATTTCCGGACGATTTTGGTGCCACTGTTTCGATGCTTGGCTTAATATGCGTCTTACTAATCGGTAGGCAAACAACCAGCGTTTGAACGAGTGTTTAATGCTTTACTGTTCATGTAGGCACAGAGGAGGTTCGTTGTGAAACCACCTACGGCCAAGTGATCGTTTGATTAATGCCATGTAGGGAGCCTTCCAGTTTGACGTAGGAGAAGCAGCGTTCACTGAAAAAAGTTGAGATGAGAGAGGCGAGTTTCTTCGTTGGCTTCTAGAATTGCAAATTCCGTCCAATTCCGGTATGTTGTTCCACTTTCAGTACATCAACATCCCCTGATTCGCTTTGAATTGGACGATTCCCTTTTCGCCATTTTTTGGAGAGAGAGCGGAACCTCAAGCGTGCTGATCTGTTACATGGTGATGCAACCCCTTGCATTCTAGTGAAGTGAGCAGGAGAGCTGCTATTGAAAATTTAAGAAGTCCGTTGTCAGCTTTCGACAAACACAAACACAGCGGAATGTTATCTAAAGAACGTCCAGAAATTGATGTACACTGATTATGATTTAATGAAATTATAAGTGAAAGGGTACGATTATTGCCCAAATTTGTTTTTGTTTTTTCGGGGGTTGGGGGGGAATAGCATGTTCGCTCTGGTCAATATTTTTTGTAAACATGTCTTGTTCTTTCTGTTTTTGCCCTGAGAGTAACAACGTAACTATATGAATATTTGTTTCGAAAGTAAAGCGATCTTTGATGAGAAATCTCTGAAATAGATTGTGAACTTCAAATTTGATGTAACCAGTTTTAAAAAAAATCTCCTTCATTTTTCACGTAACAGCTTTGTTTCAGGTTGTACATTTGATTATTAGTATGAAATGTTATTTTATGCAAACGTTGTGTAAATTATAAATTTTTCTTTTGATTTTTATAAAATGATACAAAATATCTAATGTGTGGAATTTGTCATTGAAATAATTTCGTCTTCTAACTTTGAAATTGTTAAAGTTGAAAAAACAAATGAAAAACCTGAAAAATAAATAAATTTGTTGAATAAATAAATAAATAAATTTGTTAAAAAAAAAAAATTAATTAAGATTTTCTCGTGAAAACTTATTTTCAAAGGGTTGATGCGAGTGTCGTGTATCGGTATTTTTTAATAAAGAAGATAGTAATGACTAATAAGAATTTAATGTTTTGTTTATAAGAGTTTAATAATGTTTTGTTTAATAAAGAAGATAATAATGTTTAATAAGAAATTTAATGGGGTTTTGTATGTAAATAAAAATTGTATAATGTTTTGTATGAAATTAAGAATATAAAATACTAGTTGGCAACACCCGAAATGGGCCCAGGCTGGAGGCTGAAATGCTCCAAATCAGTACTCCAAATCAGTTAGGTGGGTTTCGTTATTAGTATGTTATTGTGAATTTAAAATATTTAATTCTGCCTCTCTCTGCGATAAAATGTTAACGATGGATCCGCACTCGCTTTACCCCGTTTGTTTAAACTATTTCGGCGTAAATAAAAATCAGTAAATAGTAATAATAGTGTGTAATTTATCCCGGTTCCTTCCTTCGTATTATTCAAAATCTTAATGGCGGCCCCGGCTCAAGCCGTCTACTCGCGTCCGTATAAAGACACAAAGATAAAAAGAGAGTAAAGAGTGAGAATAAGAGTAAAGAGCGATAAGTAAAAAAATCAAATAAGTAAAAAAAGTCAAATAAGTAAAAAGGTAAATAAGTAAAAAGGTAAATAAGTAAAAAGGTAAATAAGTAAAAAGTCAAACAAATAATGAAAGAGAAGATGTGTTCACAACAAATAATATTTAAACTAGAGTGATGAATGGAAATAACTATGTTCTAAAGACATTTGGCAATGAGTCAACCAACCAATCAGCGCTCACTCACTAAACATTCATTCATAAAATGTTACAACTGTTTATAGGACACACAACAAATATGTGCCAGGTGTCGCTATCTGTTCTCAAGAGTGTCCTAATAATAATAAGCCCGCAACTGTACATTCATAATAATTTTTTATATTAGCATTTAAATTGTTCCATAGTTTCAGTCCAATGAAAATGAATAATTTTTCAGATGAAAACAATCTAAATTGAGGAATAACATGCTTTAATCTATTTCTGGTCTGATATGAGTGGATTTCTTGATGAGTTACAAGATATTTATTTACCCATTGTATGAGGAGGAGATTGAATACACCAATTAGCCAGGAAAGTACTGTGGGGAAACGATAGAAAGGAGATCGGGAGTGCTAGAACTCTCGTTTCGCTGTCACTCTTCTCCTTAGCTGATCTTATTCCGTGTCTTATCTAACCTGTGAGCAGTCCAGCATGCTTTCAAACACACACTTCTCTCCCTATTCCTCACTACATATACATGCATCTTACACACTACATAATCTTTTCAAAATTAAAAAAAAAATGGCATCAACTATAAGAGCTTCGGAGTCCCCTGGGGCGGGGACCATAAATGTCCTCACTTCTTGCTTCCCGGCTGCCGATACCAGGAATGCAGACTCAGGCAGTGGAGATGGATCTGCTACCGCTCATTCGAGTAGTTCTGGGACTGCCTGATACACTTTTCATTAATTTCTGCAACATTCGTGGCCTTTTCTCAAAATTTCAATCCGTTTAATACTACCTTTCCTCCTCTAAACTTCATCTTCTTTTCCTCACTGAAACTCAGGTGTCTGGAATGACTGACAGCAACCCATTTTCTGTACCCTCTTACTTTCTCTATACTCAATTTTATTACAAAGGTGGATGTTGCGTATATGTACGCAATGACCTAATTTGTTCTCTTATTCCAGAACGCGAATCTTCCGAATTCTATACCCTCTGACGACGGCTTACATGCCAATCTCAAACTAAATCCATCTGCTCTGTTTACCTTTCTCCTAATTCTACTGACTATCCAAAATTCTTTGACTACCTCACTTTCAAAGTGGAATAAATTCTATCTCACTCTACATTTGCTGAAATCTCCATTTTAGGAGATTTCAATATTCATCACTACCTTTGGCTTTCCTCCAATTTCACTAACATCCCTGGTGAGGTAACTTACAACATTTTTATCCTAAATGACCTACAGGAACTTGTACAGCACCCTACTCGTATCCCCGATCGTCTGTGAGATAGGCCCAATATTCTGGATATATTTCTTACCATTCATCCTTCTTCTCACTCTGTCAAACTTTTTTCTTCGTTGGGCTCCTCCGACCATATCTTATATCTGTTTCTTGTCCTATCACTGCAATTGGGAGGCTCTTAGCCAGTACTTTTGTGATTTACCATGAAATGATTATTGTTTCGGTGACCGGGGCCGTTCCAAATGTGCTGTGAGCATCATGGAGGTGATTTTCTCTGACATGGACGTGTTCATTCCATATTCTATTCCTTCTACTAATGCTAAAAAAACCTTGGTTTAACTTTACTTGTTCTACTGCTATCCGCAACAGAGAGGAGGTTTTCAGAAGATATCATCGCCATCCAACTCCTGACTCTCACTCAGCTTATTTTCAGGCCGGAATCGTGCAAAAACTGTTCTTCGACTCGCAAAAAATTCCTTCATCTGACAAAAATGTGAAAACCTATCCAATTCTAATTCTTCTCTCCCTTTCTCGCATCTAGCTAAGAACCTCCTCAACAATTTTACTTCCTCTTCTTTCCTTCCTCTTTTCCATTCCGAAGGATCATTTGCCATCTCTTCACCTGACAAAGCTGAACTCTTCGCTCAAACTTTCGCTTACAATTCAATCCTGGACGATCCCGGTGCTGTTTCTCCATCTCTTACCCCCTCTGATCTTATTATGTCTGAAATTAGAATCTCTTCCAAAGATGTTTTTTCTGCGCTATCATGGCTCAACTCTAGGAAGACGTACGGTCCTGATGGTGTTCCTCCTGTTGTTCTTAAGAACTGTGCTTCTGTGCTGACACCCTGCTTAGGCAAACTTTTCGGCTTTGTCTCTCATCTGGTACTTTTCCTTCCTGCTGGAAGTTCGCTTTCATTCAGCCTGTCCCAAAGAAGTGTGACCGCTCTCAACCCTCCAGGTATCGTCGAATTGCTTTGATTTCTTGACTTTCTAAAGTTTTTAAATCTATCCTTAATAGGAAGATTCTTAAACACCTCTCTTTTCACAATCTTCTTTTTAGATATTCTTGCATATCTCTCTAACCTTGGTCATCCTCCTTTCAGGATTTCGGTGAAACTTTTGCTATTGCGCTAGACATATCTAAAGCTTTTGATAGAGTCTGGCGTAAATCCTTAATTTCGAAACTGCCTTCTTTCAGCTTCTATCCTTTTATCTGTGCCTTCATCTCTAATTTCCTTTCCGGCCGGTCTTTAGCTGCGGTTGTAGATGGCCACAGTTCTTCTCCTAAAGCTATCAACAGTGGTGTTCCTCATGGTTCTGACCTGTTACCCACTCTTTTCCTTTTATTTGAGAATGATCTTTTAATTCGTATTTCCTGTTTTATTCACTCATATGCCGATGATTCCACTCTTCACTTCTCCACACGCTTACCAAAGAGTCCCTATCAACAGTCACTCCATGATTCGCGTAGTACGGCTATGGAGCACCTAACCTCTGATCTTTCTGCTATCTCTGATTGTGGCAGAGAAAACCTTGCGGCTTTCAATGCCTTTAAACCTCAGTTCCTCCATCTGTCTACTCGTCACAATCTTCCACACGACTATCCCCTTACCTTCAACAGCACACAACTCAATTCTTGTTCTTCTCTTAACATTTTTGGCGTTTCCTTTTCTCGTGATCTTTCCTGGAAAGATCACCTATACTCTTTCTTAAACAGCTAAGAGGTTAAGAGGTTAACGTAAGAGGTTAGGTTTACTGTATCGGCTTCGCAGTTTCTTCACCTCCACTCAGTCGCTATCTCTGTACAGTGGTTTTGTTCACCCCTGTAGAGAGTATGCCTCAACCCGTACAGTCGTACTTGATCGGGTGGAATCAAATGTTTTTCGTGTCATCAATTCCCGCCTCTCACTCACTGTCTTCAGTCTCTCTCTCTCTTCGCCGCAGTGTTGCCTCACTCTCTATTTACTATAGCTATTATAACGGACACTGTCTTTCTGAACTTTCAAACTGCATGCCTCCTCCTTTAAGGACACCACGCATCACCAGACTTTCTACACTTTCTCATTCCTTTTCAGTCCAACTCTCTAACGAAAGGGCTAATCGGTATTTCCAGTCCTTCATTTACTCAACCGGTGAACTCTGGAACAATCTTCTTCAATCCAACCTTCTCCCTGTCTATGACCTCCAGTCTTTCAAACGCAGAATGTCTAGTTATCTCTCCTTCTCTTCTATTATGGGGGGTAGGGGCACTTTTGCGTGCGTTCGTCCTTGCCCCTCGTTCCTGCATAAAAAAAAGTTAATGATTTTGTTCTTACATTTGTAAATAAAAACAAAATGTGCCAGTTTGGTTACATCTTTGAGCTTTAGTATTTTTAGCTCTTTATATAATGCACGAGAATGATCATGGAAATCAGCACCAGATTGCAACATTATTGCTCGCTTTTAGATAACAAAGATACTGTTTAAAGCGTTGTTAGCGGAATTTTCTCATACAAGTATGTTATATAAGGAAGAACAAGAGTATGACACAGAGTTAATAAAACTTGTTTATGAATTACATTTCTAAGTTTAAACTTTATAGCAACGCTCCTTGAAATAATTTTTTGAGATATAATTTACCTGATCACTCAACTAAAAAATTAGTCTAGCATTACACAAAGAAATTTTGTTTCGGTACACTCATTTACGGGACTTTCACCAATATTTAGTTCATCGAGATACACATTTCGTTTATTAGTAAATATCATGAAATTTGTTTTACTGGTATTTAGGAAGAGTTTATTGGTGGTCAACCATTTCATTACATTGATGAATTCTGATTTGAATATATGCTTAGCTGAATTAACCCTTTATCTCATGAAATATAATTTTCTGAAGAAAAAAAATATTTTCGGTATTTTTTAAAGTATTTAGGTGATATTAATGAGGTTTTCCCTAAAATCTATGTAATATTTATGTTCTAAGTTAATTTAGAGAATGTTGCTCCTGGGCAACATCATGAAAATTGGGATAAATAATGGGGGTAAATATGAAAGTTCGCAAGGATGGAAAAATTTATTGTTTTTGACAAATCAAAATAATCAATATACTGTATACCTTTTACAAAGAAAACATACTTTATGTTGTACAACACTTATTTTATGGAGTTTTTTTATGGAAATTCAAAAAGCAATTATGCTCCTTTATGAAGCATAAGTAAATATTACACTTGATGCAGAATACATAAGTATAGCCTTTAGGACAGTACCTGCATCTGTGTTTGTTTTCATCAAAATTGGGAAAATGACCATAAAAATCGTACCAATAATCATCGGTTGGAATAGGAACTGCTGCTGATGTTTTACACTTCTTTTGAGGGGGCTGACAGGAAAGAGGTGGCCTACCTCTTGGAGGAGTGGTGAGCGTTGACTCTCCTACCATGGTCAGATCATTTGCAATACTAATTTTGAATTCTAACAAAGACTTGAATTTGTTGTCAGCATACAACATAGCATAGTGACGTCTATATAAAAGCCATCCATTAGTAACGGCAACTTTGACAAGATAGAAAAAGATGGATATATACCACTTTTTACGCTTGAGCTTTATTCTGTACAGTGAAAGGAGCATATCAGAAAGGTCAACTCCGCCCATAAATTTATTACATTCATGGACCATTTCTGGGCATTCAATTTCAAGGAATACTTTATCTTTTGCAGAAAATCTCTTAGCCTTTCTTCCTTCAGTATGGGTCACATAGGTTGAAACTAGGTGGACTGTACTGTTATCCTGCCACTTCACTCCAGTTATGTTTGATGAAATGTCTACCCTCCAGTCATACGACCCTCTTCCTTTGGCTTTCAATTCTTTTTCACTGGAGAGGATCTTTTGTGCACCCGCTAGTCGATTTGATCTTACAGTCCCAAGAGCTAGAATCCCCTGTGAGTGCAGTTCTTTCAGAAGTGGCAAAGGATGTAAAATAGTTATCAAAGCAAAGTTTGTAGTTTTGATGTTTAGGCATGTTTTCGCATAACTTCATTACAACATCCCCAGTACAACCAAGAGAAGATTGTGGTTTATCAGATGTTTTTCCAGTATATATATCAAAGTTATAAATGATACCTGAAGCACCACACCTTGTGAAGACTTTATACCCCCATTTGTGGGGTTTCTTGGAAAGGTGTTGCTTTAGTGAGGATTTACATTTTGTTGGGATCATTTGCTCGTCGACCGAATTATATTCTTCACTTTCCAACATTTTGCATTTTTCTAGAACCGAATTTATAATTGGCCTAATTTTATAGAGCTTATCATATTCCGTAGAATTTCTATCCGGAAGTTTGGAATTGTCGTTGAAATGTAAAAATTTGTTAAGATTTTCAAATCTGTTGACACCTCCTTTCAGAGATTTTGTAATTTGAGGCAAAGGTGTAGATAGATTCCAGTACATCCGATATTGAGGATTAGGATAAATACCCATATACAAGAGTCCACCAATAAACTGTTCTATTTCTTCCTTGTCAGTATTTATTAGTTTACACCTCGGGTTATCTCTCGTTTTTTCTTGAGCACAATAGAGATTTGTCTGTTGTGTAATATACTCAATCAAATTATCATCAAAGAACTGTTTGAAATATTGAAACGGAGAAAAAGGAATAATTTACCTCTAAAAACGGTGTTCCGGAGAATGTTGAGGGAACTATGGTGGCTTCTCTTTTCCTCCAACGGGTTTCACTTGAAGTACTTGCCATGTCCGCACTTTCTTGTCTTTCAATGTTTATATTTTGTGATTGAGGACTTTCTTCTGTTGGAACATAGTCAGGATCGTCCACGTCATCATCATATTCTTGATTTAGCTCAGCACATTCTTCCATGTTGGTTCTTGAGGCCTCCTAAATAAAAGTAATATGTTACAAATCTAAACATAATTTGTGAATTATTGAACTAGAGAAAGGGTTTAGAATGTATTCGAACACAAAAGATGACACTGCAGGTCAGCAGGTCTTTGCTACTTAGGACACAAGAAAGAATGGCATGGGAAAACCTTCAATTTTGTTTATAAATTAGGTATGAAATATTGTATATATATATGGATACCTACCTAATATATAAATAGGCCTATGCCACACACACACATCCAAAACTCAAGAGTGGGAATAGCCTTCTTCCTAAAAAAAACATATATACCTATATATTATATAAGCCTATATATATATATATATATGGATACCTACCTAATATATAAATAGGCCTATGCCACACACACATATCCAAACCTCAAGAATTGGAACAGCCTTCTTCCTAAAAAAAATATATATAGGGCCTACTTATATATTGTATAAGCCTATATATATTATGAAAACTTGGTAATTAGCAACACCTACGTTTTTCTCAAATTGAGCAATTTCATCCTCATTTTCATCAGAATCACTCTCATCCGAATTATCATTATTTGGCCATTCTTCATAAACAGCACCACCCGCTTCATAAGTGCCATTATTTGAGTTTATTCATATCTGAGTTCGCCTTTTGATATAAAATGCGGAAGTTTCCATCTGCAAAAAATAAGTTCACAAATAAGACTATTCATACACCTCAAAACCATAATGTTGCCCTCAAGCAATATTTAAAAAAAAGCCTTTTTTTCCCTTTATAATTTCAAATTTGAATAAAACTAAACTTAGCATACAAATTAATCGAATATAACATTTAGAAAAAAAAAGTAACTATCAAAAACATAAAGAAAGTAATTACTGTTTAGCTATAAAATAGGCATGAATGCAAGAAACAAAAAAAAGTGATTTTTAGAGAACAAAAAAAATATTAAAATGTACCTTCCACGTCGATGGCACCGATGGAAAACGTAACACCGCTTTGTTATGATCTAATTGAATGCGCAGACTCCAATTCAGCCTCATATAACTGCCAGATGTTTCTATATACATTAATTTGAAATGTTGCCGCTGAGCAACGACATGAGATAAAGGGTTAACATCTTTGCAAGAAAAGGACACAGTTGTATCATCTGTAAATATTATGAAGTTAAGTATATCAGAAGAGCGTGGAAAGTCATATATAATAAAATTAACAGAGGCCTCAAGACCTTGGGGCATTGGTTTCTGCGAGTATGTAGAGGAATTACGGCATTTGGAAGAGTGAAGTCCATGGTGTAATGGTATCGCGTCTGACCGGCAATCGGAAGATCCCGGGTTCGATTCCCAGGTGGTTACTTCATTTTTTCATTTGTTCCGTTTTCTCTCTCTCGTCTTGCGCGGAATATCTCCTATACAAGCGTCGTTCTTTACGATATATATATATATACACACACACAGGGTGTTTCAGGAGGAAAGGTCAATACTTCGGGAGGTGATAGTATCGGTCATTGTAAGAAAAAAAGTTCATATGAACATATGTCTAATTCTGAATGGTTACGGAGCTAGAGCTGTTTGAATCTGATGCGCGCGCAGCTCTTCCTCCCCCTTCCCTCTCCTATAACCTTGAAACATGTCAGCTGTCATGTAAGCATGTAACATACGCCAATCGACAGCTGACTGTTGTGAGTGACATTGTTTGATGTTTGAATCAGTGTTAAGAATGCCACACACCTTCATAAATGCAAAATATATAGATATAGTGTATGGCTACGGTTTTTGCGATGGAAGTGCAACAGCTGCTGTTGCAAAATACCGTCGACGGTTTCCGAACCGCAGAATTCCGGATCGAAGAGTGTTTACCAGGGTTTTCAACACATTTCGTGAGATTGGTACAGTCTAGGGTGTGTCAATTTTAGGGAGCAAAGTGAAATCTTTAGATTTTCAAAGACTACTAGTGACCAAATGATGCATTTTTATGTGCTAAATCGAAATATGGCTTTAAAATCCAGATTTGACCACTCCTAGCTACTTATATTTGAAATTGAAGTTTATGAAAAATCAGCAATTTTTGCAGGTATTTTTTTTTATTGTATATAACTACATTTTACATACATTACATACAATTAAAGACATTTTGATTGTATTTCAATATTAAAACTTAGAAATATAGATAGGTTTCTTGAACTTTGCCAAGGATGCCATATATAACTACATTTTACATATATACAATTAAAGACATTTTGATTGTGTTTCAATATTAAAACTTAGAAATATAGATAGGTTTCTTGAACTTTGCCAAGGATGCCATGTCTGCCTTGCTCTTGTTTCTGGACATGAGCTCCCTACTGGCCACCTCGCGAATGATGTACGCCTCCCTCCTCTCTTGTGAGTAAACATGTTGTGCTGCTTCAGTTGTCATCCTTACACACCTCTCTACTGAGTGTATGTGTGAGGGCCATGCAGGAACTTCCATTGGTCTATCCAGAAACTCCTTGATTGCAGCAGTGGTGAGGGAGCAGGTCAGAGGAGGCTCAGTCACGCCAGAGTTCCAGTCAATAAGCTCCGAGAGTTTGGTGGCATCTGGGTTGATGTCAGAAGTCTTCCTGGGTCTGATACTGCAGTCTCCTACCTGTGTGTCCTCATCTCCTTCACCTCTGATTTCCAGTATCCTCTTCACTGCCTCCCTCCTCTCCTCCTCCACCTCACTGCACAGCATGGCCTGGAGCACAGCCTCAGGGTGTGCATACCAGGCTGATCTCTTCACTGTAGGCATCACTATTCCTATCACCGCCTTCCTCTGACTTCTGAGCAGTTCCAGCTGGTACAGTACATGCCTGGGACCCTCCACCCAGCTGTGATTTAATTTGATGTTGAACCAGTTTGGCATGTAGACTCCCACTATGAATTCCACAATTATCCTCAGATTCTTCAGGTTCCTACCCTTCAGCCCATGTTTGGAAATCCACAATCTGCAGAACCTTAGAGCCGTGGTGACCCACCTACTGTGACAGACTGGCCCAATCTCCAGGAGAGCTAGACTCTGAGGTACCTCTCCCGATCTGATGGCAGTGATGATTCTGTAGCCATATGATTGGTCTGTGCTGAGGTCCTTGACTACCTCCTGACTGAGATAGGGTAGAGGAGGACCAACAGTGATCCTCGTGAAGTTTGGGTTGATCTCCAGCTCAGTGGCAGTGTCTAACATCTTCCCTAGGGGCCCAGACCACTTGTTTTTGCAAGTCACAGACAATCCACACCAACTTCCTGCAAAGCTTGGCCTCCACATAATGCATTACTCCTCTCTCCCAGCCAGTACTCACATTAGTACTGTCACCTCCTATACCCTAAAGGGTCTGGTCTGCTCCTCTCTCTCTTAGCCAGTTCACCAGATGATCAGCAATGACCTCAGCATGACTTCTCTCCTCTGCAGCTTCCTCTGGTAAAAAATGCCACAAATATTTCCCACCTGGTTCATTGCACAGTGTGTAGTGTTCTTCCTTAATGAGGCCAGGAAACTGCCTGTCACTGCCCTCAGCTTCCATCATCACTTTGGTGAAATCACTTTTCCCATTAAAGAAGCTACAGTTGATGCCATTTTCCCTAATCTCTTCATCAAACTTCTTGACCACCTCCTTAGTCAGTCTCTCCTGAGCCCTCCTCACCTTGTTGTGGCCAATCACCAGTGCTGTGTCAAACTCTGTGATAAGACCAACATCAGTCCAGGTGGCAGTGGCAAGCTCTGCAGCCTCTCTCAGCCTAGTGTGATGTTTCAAGCTAGCCAGAGCTATGTTGGTGATATCTTGTGTTGTATTTCTTCTTAGCCACAAGCAAGGAAGAAGTTGTCGCAGCCTCTGGTATAAAGTCTTCGTCCTCCTCTCTCCTCCCTCCCTCCTCCAGTATGTCTCCAGTCTCCTCTAACTCCATCTCCAGCAGTGACTCCTCCCTCAACTCCTCTTCTTTCTTGGCTGACTCCTCTGACTTCCTCCTCCTCTTCTCCTCGGCCTTCCTTCTCTGCTCCTGTCTCTGCAGCACTGCTTCCTGTCTCCTGGTCTCAGGGTGATCAGCTAGACCCATCTGGTGTGCCCCCACACTTCCCACCTTTTCTCTCTGACCTTTAATGAAGGCAAGCTCCTGCACTGGTATCTTCTGCTCGCTCCTGCAGCTGCAGTCAATGTGACCTCACTGTTGCACTCAGGTTGCAGACAGGGTTGCACCCAAGCTCACTGCAGCTCCTGATCACACAGTGACAGGTCAGGATGCCCACCAATTTGTCCAGTTTGATCATGAACCTATCTTTGACCCCTGGCTTCACATTGCCAATGGACATCTTCACTGCCTCATCCCACAGTGCCTTCACTTTAGCCCTGATCCTGACCTGTGTTGATTACAGGTCCTCTGAATAGAGCGTTGGCCTTTCTTCTTTCATTAACTGTGTAATTCCTCCTGTCTTCCTCACTCATCTCTCTCCTCAACAAACCATACCTCAGCATATCTCTGGCTGTGTGACGTGTGAACAAAAGAAATGTCATTGAAATTTGGATAGGCCTACTAATTATGATTACATAAAATTAAGTTAATTGAAATTCTTAATATCTTCCTATGAGCTCAGATAAAAGGTTGTGTTGTTATAGGTACAAGACTTAATTATTCAAAGTAATGACAATTTCATATATCTATCATATCAAAATATACAGAAAGTTTGGGTCACACATAACATTTCGAATAATTTGAATTACACAATATTTACATTACGAAGTAATCAAAATTGTCAAAAATGAGAGAAAATACATGCATTCACAATCAAAACTCTAGCATTTGTGACTATGTGAAACTTAGAAACCATACTGCACACCAAAAATAACCAAAGTTGACCACACATATCAATGGCACATTGATATACGATGCTACAGTCATATTGAGGTTATATTTCAAACCTTTATAGTCAAATATAAGTAGGTAAATGGCTTTTTTAAACAACACTAAAGATATTTCTAAGTTTTCTAGATAATATGACATCATTTGAGTATTAGTAGTTTTTGAATTGTTGACTTTACTAAAATTGACACACCCTATTGGTACACTTCCCAGCGCTCATGTTTCATCTGAACGTGAAGGTCAACAAGATGTGGATGAAGTGGAAAACATTCTTCAGCTGGTAGAGCGTAGTCCTACTACTAGCTCACGGAGAATTTCTACACTCGGCTCGGTGTACCACACACAAGAGTATGGCGAACATTACGTGAGGAAGGCTTGCATCCATATCATGTACAGCGTATACAACACCTTCATCCAGGAGACGCTGCCATGCGACTGGAATTTTGTCATTGAGTAAATGCTAATCGCCGATTGCTTCGATTAATACTGTTCACCGATGAAGCTACTTTCACCCGTGACGGTATCAACAACACTCGTAACTCTTATCGGTGGCCAGACGAAAATCCAAATACCACTGTGGAAATAAATTTTCAACATCGCTTCTCTGTCAATGTGTGGTGCGGTATCATCGATGATCAGCTGATTGGCCCTGTTACTTTAGAGACTCGTCTTACAGGACAAAGTTACCTAGAATTTCTGCAAAATGAATTGCCAGGACTATTGGAGGATGTTCCTTTGGCTACACGCGCTAGTATGTACTTTCAGCATGACGGAGCTCCTCCACATTCTATCCCGTCTGGTGATGCAATACCTAAATCAAACTTTCCCTGGTCGATGGGCTACGGTGGTCCCATTCAATGGCCACCAAAGTCTCCAAACGTCTCTCCGTTAGATTATTGTTTGTGGGGGTGGATGAAAAGTCAAGTTTACAGAAGAAAGGTGGGTACACGAGACGAATTGCTCGCGCGCAGTTTGGATGCTGCTGCCCGCATAAAGGAACGTCAAGATCAACTCAGACGAACAACACGCGATCTTCGCACACGAGTTGCGAAGTGCATTGAGGTTGACGGTGGGATTTTCGAAAACGTATTGTAAACTGTAACAAATTTGTCATTTCTGTATCTGATACCATTCAAAATGCCAATGTTTAAACATTAAATGTTAGAAACAGTAATTGGTTTCTCTTTCTTGATTACCATTAACAATGCTTTTGTATTTGTAGATTCAAACAGCTCTATCTCCGTAACCATTCAGAATTAGACACCTGTTCATATGAACTTTTTTTCTCACAATGACCGATACTATCACCTCCCGAAGTATTGACCTTTCCTCCTGAAACACCCTATATATATATATATATTAGTGGTGGACCGGATATCCGCATCCGTATCATTTTTAACATCCGCATCCGCACTTCTGACTGCGGATATTATGCGGATATTACCTTTAAAAATTATGCAATTTACAATTAAATTAGCTTATAAAGTAGCTTATAAGGCCACAGTCTTGCACATTTCATGTAAAGTATTAATTATTAATGAACAAATAAATATATAAACCTCAAAATATAAATACCTGGTAACAGAAAATTGAATGAAACTTGTTTCATTGAATTTTCTGTGGCTGAAACTCTTGAGAAAATTATTATTTTTATTATACTGAAAACATTAATATTAATTCTTATGCATTGCCTGCCGTAATAGTAATATCACGAAATTTGAAAAATTATGTCATATATTCATAATTCTATATGATATTGATAGATTAACTAAATATCCGCATCCACATCCGCGGATATTGAAATTAAAGATCCGCATCCGCAGATGTTGAAAAACTGACATCCGGTCCACCACTAATATATATATATATATATATATATATATATATATATATATATATATATATATATGTAGGTGTGTGTGTGTGTGTGTGTGTGTGTGTATTTATAATTGAACCCAAATTATTGCAGTAACTTATTTGTGATGGAATTGCAGTGATTTAAACTTTTTTCATTGTTGAGGAGAAATTGCTCTCTTTACTTATTCTTACTGTTCTTTTTTCCTTTCCCGCAGAAAAGGATGTTGGACCCTCCGATTAGGAACTTGGTCTTTCTGCTTTTTTCGTTCACGATCTTAACGGCGATTCAAGGAATCAGGGTAAGTTAGAGGGAGTAAAAGAGCGTGGGTGGGGAGAGAGAGAGAGAGAGAGTTACAAGGAGTTACAAGGACAAGAAGTACCTCAAAAGGCTTTGCGGCCCATACCGAGGAGTTACCAATGGTAAAGGGTGCCAGGGAAAAATTCATACACCCTCAAATAGTGTGCAAGATTTGGTCTAACCTTTCCTTGAACTGATCCACAGAGGAACTGTTCACAACTTCTGAAGGTAGCCTGTTCCATGTGTCACAGATCTTATAGATAAAGTAATTCTCACACACACTCGTGCTAAACCGTTTCAAATGCAACTTCCAAACCTTGTTGCAAGTTGAGTTATCATTTAAACTAAACATGCTTCTAAAATCGACAGCGTTGAACCCGTGTAAGAGCTTGAAAACCTCGATGAGTTGACCGCGCAGCCTCCGAGTTTCCAGCGAAAACAAATTCAGGGCGCGTAAGCGTCGATTATAGCCCATATGCCTAACGGAAGGGATTAACTTTGTTGCCCTCGCCTCGACTCGCTCCAGCCTCTCAATATCTTTCCTGAGGGTGGGCGACCAGAAGTGCACAGCATACTCCAGGTGCGGCCGAACCAGGGAATTGTACAGAGAGAGCATAATCTTCTTGTTCCGAAATCGAAATTGCCTACTGATATAACCCAACAGCTTCTGGGATTTCTTTTCCACCTCCACGCACTGTTTGGTAAACTTAAGGTCGCTGCTAATTAGCACACCCAAGTCTTTTTCCAAATCAGTGGCCTCGATATTACTCCCCAACATGGAGTAGTCCGACTTGGGACTGGCGTAGCCAATGTGCATGACCTTGCATTTACCCAAGTGAAACGGCATTTGCCATTTTTCGGACTACTCTCCTATCCTACGTAGGCCCGCACGCAGTTGCTCGATCGCTTCGGGCGTCCCAACATTGGCCCCAAGCTTGGTGTCATCAGCGAATTTGGTGATCCTACTGACGATGCCAGCGTTGATATTATTTAAATGATAAAGAACAGTGGCCCCAAAACGGAACCCTGAGGAAGCCCGCTAGTGACCGAGGCCCAACCCGAACTAGTCCCTTTAATTACAACGCTCTGCAACCTATTCTTCAGCCAGTTTCCAATACAGCTACCTACTTCCCCACCGATACCCAGCGCGCGGACTTTGGCCATTAGCCAGCGGTGAGATACCTTATCAAAGGCTTTCTGAAAGTCGAGATAAAGTATATCAATCACCCTACTTTTATCATACTCACTCCACATGACGTGGAAAAACTCGAGCAGGTTGGTGAGACACGACCTATGCCCTCTAAACCCATATTGGGAGTCCCCAAGAAGCTTGTCGGAATCCAAATGGTTAAAGATCCTATCCGCTATTATCCCCTCTAATAATTTACCTACAACCGAAGTGAGACTGATAGGACGATAGTTCCTAGAGAGAGAGAGAGAGAGAGAGAGAGAGAGAGAGAGAGAGAGAGAGAGAGAGAGAGAATGTAGACAACAACTAATCGAGGAAGGACTCCGGGTTAGATGTTAAGCAAGAAAAAGTGGGTGCTGGAACTCCCTTTTCTCCTGTCACTGTCTTCCTTAGTGATCTTTTCCCGTGTCTCATCTACCCTGTGAGCATCCAGCATGCTCTCAATCACACATTTCTCTCACTATCCCTCACTTCATATATACTCATTTTACATACTACACAATCTTTTCAAAATTAAAAAAAACAAGAGACACCGACCTCAAGAGCCTCAGAATTCCATGGGGATGGGACCATAAATGTATCCACTTCAGGCTCCCAGATGACGATACTGAGAACACGGAATCGGGCAGGGGGGCTGGTTCTGCTACCGCCCATTCGGGATGTTCAGCGCCTCTGCCTGTTACACTTTTTATAAACTTCTTCAACATTCGTGGCCTTTTCTAAAATTTTCAGTCTGTTTAATATTACCTCTACTCCTCTAAACCCCATCTTCTTTTCCTCACTAAAACTCAGGTGTCTGGGACGACTGAGCGCAACCCCTTTCCTGTACCCTCTTACTTTCTCTATACTCAATTTCACTCCAAAGGTGGATGTTGCGTATATGTACGCAATGACCTAATTTGTTCTCGTATTCCCGAACTCGAACTTTCCGAATTCTATACCCTCTGACCACGGCTTACGTGCCAATCTCAAACTAAATACATCTGCTCTGTTTACCTTTCTCCTAATTCTACTGACTATCCAAAATTCTTTGACTACCTCACTTCCAAAGTGAAATAAATTTTATCTCGCTCTCCCTTTCCTGAAATCTCCATTTTAGGAGATTTTAATGTTCACCACCACCTCCTCCCATTTCCTCCTATTTCACTGACATCCCTGGTGAACTAGCTTACAACTTTTCTATCCTAAATGAACTACAGCAGATTGTACAGCACCTTGTCGTATTCCGACCGCCTTGGAGATAATCCCAATATTCGGATTTATTTCTTACCTCTCATCCTCCTTCTTACTCTGTGAAACTTTTTTCTCCGTTGTGCTCCTCCGATCACAATATTATATCTGTCTCCTGTCCTATCGCTCCAATTCGGCCTTTGGATCCTCCCAAGAGGAGGCCCTTAGGCAGTATTTCTGTGATTTCCCATGGAATGAGTAGTGTTTCCATGGCCGGAGCCCATCCACATGTGTTATGCGCGTCACGGAGGTGATTCTCTCGGGCGTAGAGGCGTTCATTCCATATTCTATTCCTACCAGTAATGCAAAAAAACCTTGGTTTAACTTTACTTGTTCTAACGCTACCCGCAACAGAGAGGAGTCTTTCAGAAGGTACCATCGCCATCTAACTCCTGACTCACTCAGCTTATATTTCTGGCCGGAATCGTGCAAACTCTGTTCTTCGACTCGCAAACAAATCCTTCATCCGACAAAAATGTGAAAATCTATCCAATTCTAATTCTTCTCGCACTTTCTGGCATCTAGCTAAGAACCTCTTCAACAACTTTACTTCCTCTTCTTTCCCGCCCCTTTTCCATTCCCACCGCTCAGCTGCCATCTCTTCTCCTTACAAAGCTGAATACTTCGCTCAAACTTTCGCTTACAATTCAACCCTGGACGATTCCAGTGCTGTTCCTCCATCTCCTTCCCCCCCTCTGACTTTATATCTGAAATTAGAATTGCTTCTGAAGATGTTATTTTTTTACCTATCTGGGCTCAACTCTATGAAGGCATACGTTCCCGATGGTGCTGTGCTTCTGTGCTGACACCCTGCCTAGGCAAACTCTTTCGTCTTTGTTTCTCATCTGGTACTTTTCCTTCCTGCTGGAAGTTCGCTTTCATTCAGCCTGTCCCAACGAATGGTGAACGCTCTCAACCCTCCAGCTATCGTCCAATTGCTTTGATTTTTTGCATTTCCAAAGCCTTCAAATCTATCCTTAATAGGAAGATTCTTAAACACCTCTCTTCTCAAAATCTTCTTTCAGATCGTCAGTATGGGTTCAGGAACGGACGCTCGACAGGCGATCTTCTTGTCTATCTCTCTGTGGTCATCATCCTTTCGAGATTTCGGTGAAACTTTTGCAATCGCGTCCACATTTCAAAAGCTTTTGATGGAGTCTGGCACAAATCTTTAATTTCGAAACTGCCCTCTTTCGGTTTCTATCCTTCTATCCGCACTTCCTGTCCTATTCACTCCAATGCCGATGATTCCACTCTTCACTTCTCCACACGCTTCCCAAAGCGTCCCTCACAGTAGGGTGTGTCAATTTTAGGAAGCAAAGTGAAATCTCTAGATTTTCAAAGACTGCTAGTGACCAAATGATGCATTTTTATGTGCTAAATCGAAATATGGCTTTAAAATCCAGATTTGACCAATCCTAGCTACTTATATTTGACGTTGAAGTTTACGAAAAATCAGCAATTCTTGCAAGTATTTTTTTTATTGTATATAACTACATTTTACATACATTACATACAATTAAAGACATTTTGATTGTATTTCAATATTAAAACTTAGAAATATAGATAGGTTTCTTTAACTCTGCGAAGGATGCCATCTCTGCCTTGCTCTTGTTCCTGGACAGAGCTTCCTACTGGCTACCTGGCTACTGATGTACGCCTCCCTCCTCTCTTGTGAGTAAACATGTTGTGCTGCTTCAGTTGTCATTCTTACACACCTTTCTACTGACTGTGTGTGTGAGGACCATGCAGGAACTTCCATTCGTCTATCCAGAAACTCCTTGATTGCAGCAGTGGTGAGGGAGCAGGTCAGAGGAGGCTCAGTCACGCCAGAGTTCCAGTCAATAAGCTCCGAGAGTTTGGTGGCATCTGGGTTGATGTCAGGAGTCTTCCTGGGTCTGACACTGCAGTCTCCTACCTGTGTGTCCTCATCTCCTTCACCTCTGATTTCCAGTATCCTCTTCACTGCCTCCCTCTTCTCCTCCTCCACCTCACTGCACAGCATGGCCTGGAGCACAGCCTCAGAGTGTGCATACCAGGCTGATCTCTTCACTGTAGGCATCACCTCCTTCTTCTGACTTCTGAGCAGCTCCAGCTGGTACAGTACATGCCTGGGACCCTCCACCCAGCTGTGATTTAATTTGATGTTGAACCACTTTGACATGTAGGCTCCCACTATGAATTCCACAATTATTTTCAGATTCTTCAGGTTCCTACCCTTCAGCCCATGTTTGGAAATCCACAATCTGCAGAACCTTAGAGCCGTGGTGAGCCACTTACTATGACAGACTGGCCCAATCTCCAGGCGAGCAAGACTCTGAGGTACCTCTCCCGATCTGATGGCAGTGATGATTCTGTACCCATATGATAGGTCTGTGCTGAGGTCCTTGACTACCTCCTGACTGAGATGGGGTAGAGGAGGACCAACAGTGATCCTCGTGAAGTTGGGTTGATCTCCAGCTCAGTGGCAGTGCATAACATCTTCCCCAGGGGCCAAGACCACTTGTTGTTGCTCAATGTCTTGCCATCCAGTGCAGTCACCAGGTGTCTGAGACTCAGCTCCCCAGTGTGCAAGTCACAGACAATCGACACCAACTTCCTGCAAAGCTTGGCCTCCACATAATGCATTACTCCCCCCCTCCCAACCAGTATTCACATTAGTACTGTCACCTCCTATACCCTAAAGGGTCTGGTCTGCTCCTCTCTCTCTTAGCCAGTTCACCAGATGATCAGCAATGACCTCAGCATGACTTCTCTCCTCTGCAGCTTCCTCTGGTAAAAAATGCCACAAATATTTCCCACCTGGTTCATTGCACAGTGTGTAGTTTCTTCCTTAATGAGGTCAGGAAACTGCCTGTCACTGCCCTCAGCTTCCATCATCACTTTGGTGTCATCTCTTTTCCAATCAAAGAAGATACAGGTGATGTCATTTTCCCTAATCTCTTCATCAAACTTCTTGACCACCTCCTTAGTCAGTCTCTCCTGAGCCCTCCTCACCTTGTTGTGGTCAGTCACCAGTGCTGTGTCAAACTCTGTGATAAGACCAGCATCAATCCAGGCAGCAGTGGCAATCTCTGCAGTCTCTCTCAGCCCAGTGTGATGTCTGAAGCTAGTCAGAGCTATGTTGGTGATATCTTCCGTGTTGTATTTCTTCTTCTTAGCCACAGGCAAGGAAGAAGTTGTTGCAGCCTCTGGTATGAAGTCTTTGTCCTCCTCTCTCCTCCAGTATATCTCGTCTCCTCCAACTCCATCTCTAATAGTGACTCCTCCCTCAACTCCTCTTCTTTCTTGGCTGGCTCCTCTGACTTCCTCCTCCTTTTCTCTTCGGCCTTCCTTCTCTGCTCCTGTCTCTGCAGCACTGCTTCCTGTCTCCTGGTCTCAGGGTGATCAGCTAGACCCATCTGGTGTACCCCACACTCCCCACCTTTTCTCTCTGACCTTTAATGAAGGCAAGCTCCTGCACTGGTATCTTCTGCTCGCTCCTGCAGCTGCAGTCAATGTGAACCTCACTGTTGCACTCAGGTTGCAGACAGGGTTGCACCCAAGCTCACTGCAGCTCCTGATCACACAGTGACAGGTCAGGATGTCTACCAATTTGTCCAGTTTCATCATGAACCTATCTTTGACCTCCAGCTTCACATTGCCAATGGACACCTTCACTGCCTCATCCCACAGTGCTTCACTTTAGCCCTGATCCTGACCTCAGTGTTGATTACAGGTCCTCTGAATAGAGTGTTGGCCTTTCTCCACTGAGCCAGTAGCCCTGCAACAATGCCTATGTTAATCAGGTCATTAACTGGGTAATTGCTCTTGTTTTCCTCACTCATCACTCTCCTCAACAAACCATACCTCAGCAGATCTCTGGCTGTGGGCAGCTCAGCAGGGGTAAGTTCCCTCCCAGTCCCCACCAAATGACTTAGGTGACAACTTGATTTGCTTCGGGTTCTGATTTCTTTCTGACTCATCCTTTGGACCTGTGAGCAAAAGAAATGTCATTGAAATTTGGATAGGCCTACTGATTATGATTACATAAAATTAAGTTAATTGAAATTCTTAATATATTCCTATAAGCTCAGATAAAAGCTTGTGTTGTTATAGGTACAAGACTTAATTATTCAAAGTAATGACAATTTCATATATCTATCATATCAAAATATACAGAAAGTTTGGGTCACACATAATATTTCGAATAATTTGAATTACACAATATTTACATTACGAAGTAATCAAAATTATCAAAAAGGAGGGAAAACACATGCATTCACAATCAAAACTCCAGCATTTGTGACTATGTGAAACTTAGAAACCATACTGCACAACAAAAATAACCAAAGTTGACCACGCATATCAATGGCACATTGATATACGATGCTACAGTCATATTTAGGTTATATTTGAAACCTTTATAGTCAAATATAAGTAGGTAAATGGCATTTTAAATAACACTAAAGATATTTCTAAGTTTGCTAGATAATATGACATCATTTGAGCATTAGTAGTTTTGAATTGTTGACTTTACTAAAATTGATATACCCTACCCTCACAGTAGTCACTTCATGATTCGCGTAGTACGGCTATGGGACATGACCTCTGATCTTTCTAATACATCTGATTCACTGCCTCAAAAACTCAGTTCCTCCATCTGTCTTCTCATCACAATCTTCCATACGACGATCCCTTTACCTTCAAAAACACACAACTCAATCCTTCCTCTTCTCTTAACATTCTTGTCGTTTCCTTTTCTTGTGATCTTTCCTGATTATTCCTGGAAAGATCACATACACTCTCTTTCTAAAACAGATTCTAAGACGTTAGGTGTGTTGTACCGACTCCACGGTTTCTTCACCCCCATTCAGTTGCTGTCTCTGTACAGGGGTCTTGTTCGCCCCTGTATGGAGTATGCTTCTCATGTGTGGGGTGGCTGAACCCATATAGCCGTACTTGACCGGGCCCTGCCTCTTACTGATTGTCTTCAATCTCTCTCTCTTCGACGCGCTGTTCTCTCACTCTCTCTTTACTGTCGCTATGATAACGGACATTGCTCTTCTGAACTTTCTAACTGCATGTCTCTCTTTTAAGAACAGCACGCAGCAGCAGACTTTCTACACTTTCTCATTCCTTCTCTGTCCAGCTATCTTACGCAATAGTTAATCGGTATTTTTAATCTTTCAGCTACTCAACCGGTGAACTTTGGAACAATCTTCCTCAATCCATCTTTCCTCGTGTCTATAACCTCCCATCTTTCAAGCGCAGTGTCTAGGCATCTCGAAAACCCGGACCTTGATTTTTACTCTATTCTTCCTCTATGGGGGGGGGCTCTATTGCGGGCATTTGCCCTTGGCCCATCTTTCCTTCATAAAAATAACTATCATCCAACTCTTGATTTCTTGCCTTTCTAAAGTTTTTGTATCTGCTTTCAATAGGAAAATTCTTAAATACCTCTCTTCTCACAATCTTCTTTCAGATCGTCAATAAGGGTTCAGGAAGGGACGCTGTACTGGCGATCTTCTTGCATATCTCTCTGACTCTTGTAAGCGTTCTTATTTTACATCTTTTCACCTTTCACCCCTTTCCTGCTCTCTTCGACTATTTTTCCGACTTGTCGGTAGTGGCCATCTGATAATGATGGTGAGTCTTTCTCTCTTTTTTTCTGAATGAATGTTAACCCACGAATGATAGGTTTTGCTATTTACTTAACCCCTTATTCTCTTTTTTTAACTCCTTATTCTTTTCTTTTAACCCCCTACTCTTTTCTTTCTCTCGGGCTATCCTCAGAATGGAACTTAGGGTCTTTGTTAGCCTCACCTTCTGTAGATCTGTAGATCCTTCTTTCGGGATTTTGTTGAAACCTTTGCTGTTGCGCTAGACACATCAAAAGCTTTCTATAGAGTCTGATACAAATTTTTAAATTCCAAACTGGCCCCCACTTCCGTTTCTATTCTTCTATCTGTGCCTTCATCTCTGATTTTTTTTCTAGCCGATCGATAGCTGCGGTTGTCGCTACCACTGTTCTTCTCCTAAAGTTATTAGTTATTAGTGGTTTCCTTAGTGTTCTGTCCTGTCACGCACTCTCTTCTTTTATTTATTAATGATGTATTTAGTCGAACTTCCTGTCCTATCCACTCTTATGCCGATGATTCCACTCTTCACTTCTCTACCCGTCTCCCAAAGCGTCCCTCACAGCAGTCACTTCATGATTCGCGTGGGGCGGCTATGGGAAACCCGACCTCTGATCTTTCTTCTATATCTGATTGGGGCAGAGAAAACCTTGTGGCTTTCAATGCCTCAAGACCTGAATTCCTCCATCTGTCTACTTGTCACAATCTTCCACACAACTATCCCCTTACCTTCAACAATACACAATTCAATCCTTTCTTTTCTTTTGACATTCTTGGTGTTTCCTTCTTTCGTGATCTTTCCTGGAAAGATTACTTATACTCTCTTTCTAAAATAGATTTTAAGAGGTTAGATGTGCTATGCCGACTCCGCAGTTTCTTCAGCCCCGTCAGTTGTTGTCTTTGTACGTGGGTCTTCGCCACTGTATGGAGTACGCTTCTCGTGTGTGGGGTGGCTCAACCCACACAGCTCTACTTGACCTGGTGGAATTAAAGGCTTTTCTTCTCATCAGTTCCCCGCCTCCTTACTGACTGTTTTGAATCCCTCTTTCTTCGCCGCAATGTTGCCTCACTCTCTTTACTGTTGTTATTATAATGGACACTGCTCTTCTAAACTCTCTAACTGCATGCCTCCTCTTCTAAGGAGAGCACGTAGCACCAGACTTTGTACACATTCTCATTCCTTTTCTGTCCAACTCTCTAACGCAACTGTTAATCAGTATTTTCAATCTTTCATCTACTCAACTAGTGAATTCTAGTAAATTCTCATTCTCATTCCTTTTCTATCCAACTCTCCAACGCAAGTGTTAATCAGTATTTTCAATCTTTCATCTACTCAACTAGTAAATTCTGGAACAATCTTCCTGAATCCATCTTTCCACCTGTTTTAGACCTCCACTCTTTTAAACGCAGTGTCTAGGCATCTAGAAAACCTTGGGCCTTGATTTTGTTTCTTCTTTCTTCCTGCATATATATATATATAATATAATATATATATATATATATAAGCAAACAACCACAAGGAAAAGGAAACACAAAGTCCGAGCGCTTTCGTGATAATGTGAATATATCACGAAAGCGCTCGGACTTTGTGTTTCCTTTTCCTTGTGGTTGTTTGCTTATTAATAAGGTCACGTGTTATTTTGTGATTCTAGTGCATATATATATATATATATATATATATAATATAAGTCATTACAGAAGTATTTGACATTTATATCGTATTATTAATTAAAAAACATATATATAGGTATTTGTACAGAGAATTATTTCAGTTATAGTCGTCTTTATCTTTTGTACCATGCATAGGATAGTTATAAAAAGTTTTCCGTTGGTTTGGAAAAATTTAACAAGTAAAAACATTAGTTTATCTCCAACATAAAATGTAAAACATCAAAGAATTTGAGGAAAATCAAAATACAAATTAAAATGCAAAAGTTTTGGATCAACTGAAGATCAGGGCCCACAGCCTTCTTTACTTTCCCTTATAGGGATAACTAACGAAAATATCACGACTTAACCTAACCAATCGTCAAGGGCGTACAGTTGACCTAACGATTGGTTAGGTTAAATCGTGATATTTTCGTTAGTTAGCTTTATAAGGCTAACTAACGAAGGCTGGGGGATCTGATCTTCAAATGATCCAAAGTTTTTGTACATTTATTGACAAAATTATTTAATATTTTGTGTGTTCACCTTAGGTTTGAAGAATTTACATTTTTTTACCAGTAGTTAGCTGTTTATTGATTAGAGACTGTTGGCAATTCTGAATTCTAAAATTTTCTCTGTGAATCTTCATGGAAGATGACTGTACAAGCCATTAGTTAGCAATGGGTCGTGGTGGTGAAGATCTGTTATTGCTGCATACGAGTCTGGAAAGAGTTAGAGGAATATAGGGAAAGAACTTGAAACTCGATTTACGACGGTTCTGTTGTTATAAAGAAATGGAAAGATTTTGGAACAATCAAAACTCTACCAAGGTGTGGATGACCTTGCAAGATTTCAGAACGTGCAGCTAGACGAATTGAAAGAATGGCTGTTGCAAATCAACAAGTAACTGCAGGTGATATTTGCTAAACATTAAAACTGTCTAAGATCGATGTCCATCCCTCTACTGTATGTCGTACATTGAAAAAGAATGTTTTCCCTAGAAGAGTTGCACGAAGAAAACCTCTGCTACAAAAAGGGCACCGAGAAGTCCGTTTAAATTACGCCAAGGATCATCAAAATGATGGATTTGCATTCTGAAAGAAAGTTCTCTGGACAGACGAGACCAAAATTGAATTATTCGAGAACAACGAGCAACGGTATGTTTGATGAAAATCAAATACTGCATTTGAGGTAAAAAACATCCTTCCTGCAGCTAAAGATGGTGGCGGTAGTTTGCATTTTTGGAGATGCTTTAGTGCTTCTGGTCCAGGTCAGCTTGTTGTCGTCAATGGAATCTTCAATTCGAAGAAATAGCAGGGAATTTTAGCAGAAAATGTATTGCCTTCAGTTCAGGATTTGCAAATGGGTCGCATTTGAATACTGCAACAAGATAATGATCCAAAACATAACTCAATTAATCGAGAATTTATGGCTTAATCTGTAAAAAGTTGTCCAAAAAATCCCTTCGAATCTAAATGAATTGCAACAATTTCTGGATCACCTGAAGATCAAGGCCCCACCATTCTTTAGTTAGCTTTATAAGGCTAACTAACAGAAATATCACGACCTAACCTAAACAATCGTCAAGGGCATACAGTTGACCTAACGAGTGGTTAGGTTTGGTCGTGATATTTTCATTAGTTAGCCTCATAAGGCTAACTAAAGAAGACTGTGGGCCCTGATCTTCAGGTGATCCTAATTTCCTTTAGAAGAATGGGCTAAAGTTTCTATTGAGAGATGTCGAAACCTTGTACGTTGTAGAAAAATACGCAAAACGAATCATTGAAGTCATTCAAGTAAACGGTAGACACACAAAGTATTAAATAATTTTGTAAGTAAATGTACGAAAACTTTTTCATTTTAACGTTTTTTATTTTTCCCAAATACTTCGAAGTTTTACGTTATATGTTGGATTTAAAATAATTTATTTATTTGTTAAATTTTTCCAAACTAACGGTAAACTGTTCATAATTATCCTGTGCATGATACAAAAGATAAGGACGAATATAACTGAAATATTTTTCTGTGAGAATACTACGAGCGCCACTGCATACATGTTACAGGGAATCTGTGTAACTAGGGATTTCATGAAAGGTTAAGTCGTGATATCTTCGTTAGTTTTAACCAAAATATCACGACTTAACCTTTTATGAAACCTCTGAACATTTTTATGGATTTCATGAAATCCCTAGTTACACAGATTCCCTGTAGCATATATACTGCGAAGATACACCTTTCTTCTGAGAGGTATCGCATATAAATATTCATTTATCATCGTAAAAGTTCCTTGCGTATTTCGTGTGCATGAACATACGTACAGTATGCATGTATGTAATGTGATTGTACGAAAGGTGTACATACATGAAGGATATATTTCCTACACACTAAATGTAATTAATGTAAATTCTTTATACATTCTCTCTCTCTCTCTCTCGATTGAGAAATACTGGCAGATGTCACCAAATTTAGTTGGTAACTGGCGAGACTTACAACCCCAACCCCAACCCCATGGTGTCATAACAACGGGGTTATTTACAGCCGACCGTAAAATAGGTTAATATGCAGAGAGAGAGAGAGAGAGAGAGAGAATATATACAGTATATTACATCGTATATTATCGAATAATCTTTTCCAGAAATCCATTAAACCTGAATTTTGAGAAGTGAAGCATAACAATGTAATTAAATCGGCGATTCAGACTAAGAACTTTGGCTTTAATTATTCACCAATTATCTCACCTTCATTCTGAGGTAACTTTAACAACGAAATAGTGTGAAATAAACTTTAATTTATCGAAATAAATATGCTTCATTTTTTTTTACCGTTCTTCTTTTACAATCAAAGGAAAGATGCGCAAAGCCTTGCTCCTGATTGGTCAATGAATAACCAATAATGTTTAGCCGTGAGAAAGTGAAATAACGTTCTGTTGGCTAAAGTCAGAGGTGAAGGTCACTGTGATATACTGTATATATCAGAATATTAATGTAAAGTCGAAAACATTGTAAAGAATGTTATCATAAATGGCCATATGTATGTGTGTGCGTGTGTGTTGCATAAATTCAGTTGATATTATTAAAAAGACATCTTGTGTATAATTGTGAACAGATTTATAAATATATATTAAATTTTAAAACTAAAACAAAATTTTTTTTTAAGTATTTTTAAATTAAAATTTATATTTCAGTCGGATTGATCGGATTGAACCCACGAAATTTTTTTTATTTAAATTATTTAAATTATATGCAAATTTTAAATTAAAATAGTGACAAAGTCTCAACTGAATGTTTCTACAGGGTGGGCGGTAAGTTTCCATACATAGGAAAATTTAAACGTTTGTTTTTATGTTTCAGATACCCTAAGAATATGCGTTTGACGAAAGAGCAACGAATTGAATACTGATGAAGCAAATTTTTACGTCAATGGAGAGGTTAATCGGCAAAACATACGTTATTGGAGTAATGCTAACCCTAACTGGCTGAGTCCGACGAAGATGCAAGGTGCCGGTAAAGTGATGGTGTGGGCCGGGATATGGGGTGACAGAATTATTGGACCAATATTTGTCAGTGGAAATCTTAATGCCGAAAGGTATCTTAACATGTTGCAAGAAGAGATTTTCCCATCCCTGCTAAACGAGGAAGGTAACTTCCCAGTTTACTTCCAGCAAGATGGAGCTCCACCTCATTATGGTCTTCACGTGCGTCGGTATTTGGATCAGCAGTTTCCGGATGCTTGGATTGGTCGGCGTGGTCCTGTGGAGTGGCCTCCCAGATCCCCAGATCTCACCCCCTTGATTTCTATCTTTGGGGGCACTTGAAGGCCATGGTGTATCAGGAAAAGATACGAGACATAAATCATCTAAAGGAACGTATCACCAACGCCATTACAAGCATAACGTCAACTGTGCTAATGCGTGTTCATCAACAGTGGGGAACACGTATTGAAATGTGTTTTCAAAACAATGGCAACCATGTAGAGCATATTATATAAATAAAAATGGTTGTCCATAAAAAAATGTTTATTTTTCCTATGTATGGAAACTTACGGCCCACCCTGTACATTAAAATTATATATATCAGAGATGACACAGAGTCACGTCATGAGGTCAAGTGGGTCATCTCTTTGGCCTAAGTAATCGGGTGAAGTATTATAACACTATGACCCGATGATATATATATATATATATATATATATATGGATCTTTTTCCGTTTGGGGGCTAGCAGCGAATTTTAATGAAAATCGGTATACTAATGTAGGGAGCTTTTATGAAATTTGGACTGTTTCCGATTTTTTTGAAAATAAGATACTTAATGTAGACTTTTACGCTGATTTAAAAAATGCAAGTATTTCTTTGGAGAAATTATTATTTTAAAAGTTACACGGTGTTCTAGTTTACGTATATATATATATATATATGATGAATAAAACCACGAAGGAAAGGAAACACAAAATGGTGCTCAAGCGCTTTCGTCTAATGACATCCTCAGGAACACTGAAGTACATAAAAAGGTTACAGCCTATATATAGGTTACAGAAAGAAAAAAAAAAGAAAAAATAAATAACATACATACACACACACATACATATATATATATATATACATACATACATACATATCTATATATACAAATACATACATACATACATACATACATATATATGCAATAAACAGAGAAGTAAAAATAAAAAAAAAAAAATTAAAACCTTAAAGGATTACCAGTGAGGCGTACAGATTTGTAAGGAAAAATATCGATTTTTAGCACAAGATCAAATGGATTATAAAAATACAAATTTATACTGGAACTCTGCCCGGGTTTTAACACACTGCTGCCTATGGTCAGGTTTCGATATATATAAAAAAATAAAATGCAAATTAAAAGTTAATAAAGTAGAAGACAAGTTTACCAAAGATTTAATGTTTTACCCTTCTTATCTAAATCTATTTTAAAGGAATTCAAAATAACAGGATCGAGTTGAAAAAGACCTTTGCTTATGTTGAAGTTATTTGAAAGTTGGATAATGGCAGACTCAAGAATATTTCTATTAACAATGTTGCTTGAATGGAATAAAACTGAAGCATTATTCCAATCAATACAGTGGGCTAACTCTGACAAATGGACAAAAAGGGCACTGGACAACTGTCCTGTTCTAACGGAATATTGATGCTGTTTTATACGTGTGTGCAAATCCTTTCCCGTCTGACCTATGTAAAAGGAATCACATTGTTTACAACCAATTTTATAGATAATGCCTGAATTATTGGTAGGGCTATTTTTTACTATGATATTTTTCACAATATTGTTATATGAAAATACTAAATTAATATCAGAAAGTTTAAGTACATTAGCAATGCCTAAAAAGCCCGGGAAAAATGGAAGTAAAATATTTTTTGACAAAGTACGAGTGTTAATATTGACACGATAGAAAGTTCGTTTTGCCTTGTTGAGACAAGATTCCATAAACGCAGATGGATAACACAAATCACTTCCAATACCGTTGATTTTTCCAATTCGGCATCGATGTATTCCGGACTGGCGATCCTAAGGGCGCGGAGAAACATTGATGAAAATATGGCCTTCTTAGTGGGGGTATCATGTCCCGAGTAAAAGTGTACGTAGGACAAATTGTTTGTCGTTTTCCGATAGATACTAAACTTAAAACCTGGGCTTTCCCTATGTACACGCACATCCAAAATGGGATTGAATTGTCTTGCTCCACTTCTAAAGTAAACTTAATGGAGGGACTTGATCATTTAACTGAAGGAGGAAGCTATCCAGGTCACGATTCATGGGCCAGATACACAAAATATCTTCGACGTACCGCAACCAAGGGATGCCAAAACAATGTGTGAAGGTAGTGGCAGGTCATACTTATGTAATTCTTGGGAGAGAAAGTCAAGCATATCGTCAATCGGCACTTTTGTAAACAATGAACAAACATCAAAACTGATCAATTTATCGTTAGTTTCAGTACGTGCATTATTCAATTTTTCCGTAAGATCCATGGAATTTTTTACATGTAAATCAGAGATAGTTCCGAGAATGGGGGACAAGACTTTGACAAGCCATTTGGAGAGTTTATAAGTAATAGAGCCCACCGAGCTAATAATAGGGCGCATAGGGTTACCAGGTTTGTGGGTTTTAATAAGACCGTAAAGGTAGGGCAGAGCAGGTGAAGTGGACATGAAAAGCGGAATTAAGTCCTTATGATCTTTGAGAAGGCGTTTCAAGCCACTATTAAATGATTTGATGACGTCATCCTGCGGGTTCTTCCTAAGTTTGGTGTATGTGGCGGGGTCCTGGAGAAGCTCGTTCATCTTTCCGATGTAGTCCACTTTGTCCATAATAACTATGGTGTTAGCCTTGTCTGCTTTAGTAATATGGAGCTCCCCATCTTTTTTTAATTGTGAGAGGCTATTGCGAAAACGTTTAGGAAAGTTATCTTCGTAATTACCATTCGCCGCACTATAAACGAGGCCTTTAACTATGTTAAACAAATACTGAGGGAGATTACACTGTTTTTCAAAACACGCGAGACTGTAACAAATTTGTAAAGCCGAAGGTTTTTTAACAATAAAAAAGGACATACCATATCCAAGGCACTTTTTGCATCGTCACTAATGTTTTTCGAAGAAAGGTTCAAAACACACTGTGAGCTTGCTTTTTTACTCCACTGACTATCTCGAATGAGACTTTTAATTTTTCGATCCAAAATGTTACGAAGTGAAGTAGTTCTCCGACGCAACTCGTTGTAAATTTCATCAAACAAAGGTTGGATCCACGGTTGGGGAATAACGGTTACAAAATTATGTTTGGCGATGTTTGTGTCCGTGTTTTCTTCTACATTAATGAAGGGGCATGCAATTCGTATCCGACGGAAGTTTCTTACTAAGTGTCTGGAGGAGCAAGTTCTTCCCAAATCCCTGCTTCCGATTCGCCTCAGACAAATTGACGATCATCCGTTCAACAACTTCAGCAGATTAATTTTAAAGAAACATATTGAAGTCACCAGACAAAATGAGTGGTCCGCCTTCAAAAATTTAAACATCGCCAAACATAATTTTGTAACCGTTATTCCCCAACCGTGGATCCAACCTTTGTTTGATGAAATTTACAACGAGTTGCGTCGGAGAACTACTTCACTTCGTAACATTTTGGATCGAAAAATTAAAAGTCTCATTCGAGATAGTCAGTGGAGTAAAAAAGCAAGCTCAAAGTGTGTTTTGAACCTTTCTTCGAAAAACATTAGTGACGATGCAAAAAGTGCCCTTGGATATGGTATGTCCTTTTTTATTGTTAAAAAACCTTCGGCTTTACAAATTTGTTACAGTCTCGCGTGTTTTGAAAAACAGTGTAATCTCCCTCAGTATTTGTTTAACATAGTTAAAGGCCTCGTTTATAGTGCGGCGAATGGTATTTACGAAGATAACCTTCCTAAACGTTTTCGCAATAGCCTCTCACAATTAAAAAAAGATGGGGAGCTCCATATTACTAAAGCAGACAAGGCTAACACCATAGTTATTATGGACAAAGTGGACTACATCGGAAAGATGAACGAGCTTCTCCAGGACCCCGCCACATACACCAAACTTAGGAAGAACCCGCAGGATGACGTCATCAAATCATTTAATAGTGGCTTGAAACGCCTTCTCAAAGATCATAAGGACTTAATTCCGCTTTTCATGTCCACTTCACCTGCTCTGCCCTACCTTTACGGTCTTATTAAAACCCACAAACCTGGTAACCCTATGCGCCCTATTATTAGCTCGGGGGGCTCTATTACTTATAAACTCTCCAAATGGCTTGTCAAAGTCTTGTCCCCCATTCTCGGAACTATCTCTGATTCACATGTAAAAAATTCCATGGATCTTACGGAAAAATTGAATAATGCACGTACTGAAACTAACGATAAATTGATCAGTTTTGATGTTTGTTCATTGTTTACAAAAGTGCCGATTGACGATATGCTTGACTTTCTCTCCCAAGAATTACATAAGTATGACCTGCCACTACCTTCACACATTGTTTTGGAACTCATTAAGCTTTGCATCAAATACTGTAAATTCACTTTCAATAACGAGTATTATCAACAAGTTTTTGGGATGGCTATGGGCAACCCCTTATCGCCCCTCCTCTCCAATATTTATATGGAGTTTTTCGAAATTACCTATATTCCGAGAATCCTGGGGGTTGGCATCCCTTGGTTGCGGTACGTCGACGATATTTTGTGTATCTGGCCCATGAATCGTGACCTGGATAGCTTCCTCCCTCAGTTAAATGATCAAGTCCCCTCCATTAAGTTTACTTTAGAAGTGGAGCAAGACAATTCAATCCCATTTTTGGATGTGCGTGTACATAGGGAAAGCCCAGGTTTTAAGTTTAGTATCTATCGGAAAACGACAAACAATTTGTCCTACGTACACTTTTACTCGGGACATGATACCCCCACTAAGAAGGCCATATTTTCATCAATGTTTCTCCGCGCCCTTAGGATCGCCAGTCCGGAATACATCGATGCCGAATTGGAAAAAATCAACGGTATTGGAAGTGATTTGTGTTATCCATCTGCGTTTATGGAATCTTGTCTCAACAAGGCAAAACGAACTTTCTATCGTGTCAATATTAACACTCGTACTTTGTCAAAAAATATTTTAGTACTTCCATTTTTCCCGGGCTTTTTAGGCATTGCTAATGTACTTAAAGTTTTGGATATTAATTTAGTATTTTCATATAACAATATTGTGAAAAATATCATAGTAAAAAATAGCCCTACCAATAATTCAGGCATTATCTATAAAATTGGTTGTAAACAATGTGATTCCTTTTACATAGGTCAGACGGGAAAGGATTTGCACACACGTATAAAACAGCATCAATATTCCGTTAGAACAGGACAGTTGTCCAGTGCCCTTTTTGTCCATTTGTCAGAGTTAGCCCACTGTATTGATTGGAATAATGCTTCAGTTTTATTCCATTCAAGCAACATTGTTAATAGAAATATTCTTGAGTCTGCCATTATCCAACTTTCAAATAACTTCAACATAAGCAAAGGTCTTTTTCAACTCGATCCTGTTATTTTGAATTCCTTTAAAACAGATTTAGATAAGAAGGGTAAAACATTAAATCTTTGGTAAACTTGTCTTCTACTTTATTAACTTTTAATTTGCATTTTATTTTTTTATATATATCGAAACCTGACCATAGGCAGCAGTGTGTTAAAACCCGGGCAGAGTTCCAGTATAAATTTGTATTTTTATAATCCATTTGATCTTGTGCTAAAAATCGATATTTTTCCTTACAAATCTGTACGCCTCACTGGTAATCCTTTAAGGTTTTAATTTTTAATTTTTTATTTTTACTTCTCTGTTCATTGTATATATATGTATGTATGTATGTATGTATGTATTTGTATATATAGATATGTATGTATATATGTATATATATATATGTATGTGTGTGTGTATGTATGTTATTTATTTATTTATTTTTTTTTTCTTTCTGTAACCTATATATAGGCTGTAACCTTTTTATGTACTTCAGTATTCCTGAGGATGTCATTAGACGAAAGCGCTTGAGCACCATTTTGTGTTTCCTTTCCCTCGTGGTTTTATTCATCATAAATATTTTTCACGTGTTACTTTCGTGAAATAATTTTCATATATATATATATATATTTTTTGCCACCCGCACGAAGGGTAGAAAAAATAACAATGTCCGATTAGGTCAACTGTACACCCTTGACGATTGGTTAGGTTTAGTGTGGTGCGCAACCCCTTAATTTATGTGGTGCGCACCTTTTTTCCTATTGCACTTATTTCTTACGCGCGTGTTCGTTTATTTCAGGATGACTCTGCCTATCCACTCGGATGGCCTTTCAATTTTATACGCGTAGTTTCCCTCGGCTTACTTGAAGCCCACTTTGAATTTTCAAACTTTCAATGTCAATTTACCCTCAGCTTACAAGAGAGGCCTATTGCAAGGTAGCATAGAAACGACACACTCCCTCTTATAAAGTTTATTTAATTTCACTCCAATTAAGACATAAATTGAAAGAAATATGCGGATGTACGATTACAAATTTTGTTTAAAAAATCAAATTCTTAATTTAAAGAAAATGTTTGCAAGTATTTAAGTCTCAAAAAACATTTATACAGAGGTTTTTTTTTATTTGCGTGAACTTTAAAAACAGCACTAAATTCAAATTTCGTAGTCTAAGGAGTTTACAAAAATGCTTTACTTACAAAATTTGGGAAATTTACTCTCAACAGTTCTGCGCGAGTTCCGCAGATTTTTTCCAGGAAAAAAGTCCGTCAAATAAATTAGATTTCTTCTCACAATAACTGAATGGTCATGCACTAACTTCCCGGGTTTCCACAGGACCCACTTCAACACAAGATATTGACTCTTCCCTGAGGAAACCTAATATATGAGATGTGATGTGCAGCAGGACCGAGGAGGGGAAGTGACATTGAGTGGAGAGCGTGTTAAGACGGTGGAGTATTTTAAATACTTGGGGTCAACAGTGGATGCAGAGGGCAGAGCAGAGAGAGAGATAAACTGTAGAATACAGTCGGGGTGGAAGAGCTGGAGAGACGTATCAGGGGTGCTCTGTGATAAGAGGGTCCCAGTGAAACTGAAGGGAAAGGTATTCAAAACAGTGGTGAGGCCGACAATGTTGTATGGAATGGAGACTGTGCCAATGAAGAAGAGTAATGAAAGAAAAATCGATGTGGCTGAAATGAAGATGTTGAGATGGATGTGTGGAGTGACGGGAGGGATAGGGTCAGAAATGAGCATATAAGAGGAACAGTGAAGATGGCGGAAGCATCTAAGAAGGTGCAGGAGGCCAGGCTGAGGTGGTATGGACACGTCAGGAGAAGAGAGGAGGAGTATGTGGGGCGCAGAGTGCTGGAGATGGAGTTGCCGGGACGGAGAAGAAGAGGAAGACCGAAGACGAGATGGAGGGACTGTGTGGTGGCGGACATCAGGGAGAAGGACTTGAGGAGGACGTGGTATACGACAGAGGAGAGTGGAGAAGACGAACCAAAAACAGCGACCCCATGTAAAGATGGGATAATAAGCTGCGGAAGAAGAAGACTGAGGAAACCTAATATGTCGCAAACTTAAAGTTTAACATTTAATGAGAACAAAATTAACTTAAAAGAATTTCTACAACGTTCTTTTTTCCGGTCACTAACAATAAAGCTCTTACACATAAATTCGCAAAAACAAAAGAAATTTGGATTTTAGAACAACGTGAGACAATTTCAAATCAACTTAGAAATTTTCAAACATGACACAGATTTTAAGGAGTTATTCTTACAAGCCGCTTTTAGCTTTCGAAGACGGATCTACAACTGCCTTATAACTCTAAGTTACACCTCAGGATTACAAGAACTCCTCCCTTTGGTGTCTAAAGGGTCTATCAAAACCATTTTCATTACATGACATCATTCTTACAAAAATTACTGATCTTCTATTGGCTCTAATCTCAACTTCGTTAAATTCTACGCTCCGCCTTTCTTAAAGAAATTTTCAAATTAAAATTTGAAAATTTAAAAATTTAAATTTAAAATTTGAAAATTTAAAACAAAAATTTTAAATTTTCGCTCAAGGGTTTTCCTCAGACGAAACCAAGAATAAACAAACCGAAACTTTACAAGGTTGAAAATGAAACGGACCCTTGTTAAGCTATATTTTCCCTTTGAACTCGACAATAAATCTACTCAAGACTGTCAAACAATAAGTTCTCTTCTCTGATTACACACTCAGCCTTCGGCTATACGCAGGGTACCGGCGCTCTTTACTTTGGTCGGTATTCATTTTAAAAGATTTAAATTTTCACGCGAAATTAAATCGATTTCAAAATCACTTCACTCTTTCTTTCTACCCTTTTCATTTACATTTTGATATGAGATTTTCGCATACAAATTGACCGTAACAAAATCAGTCGTGATATTTTCGTTAAAACTAACGAAAATATCACGACTAAACCTAACCAATCGTCAAGGGCGTACAGTTGACCTAACCGGGCAATCCGGGCATTCAATTAACCTAACCGGGGATTCAGTTATTTTTTCTACCCTTCGTGCGGGTAGCAAAAAAATATATATGCGTAAACTAGAACACTGTAACTTTTAAAATGTTAATTTCTCCAAAAAAGGACTTCCATTTTTTAAATCAGCGTAAAAATCTACATTAAATATCTTATTTTCAAAAAAATAGGAAACACTCCACATTTCGGAAAAGGCCCAGTATACCTATAGTTACTGTACAAAAATATTTTGCACATTGGCCACAACACACTTGTAGACTTCAACAACTACTTAAGAGAGGTAAGTAACCTAACCTAACGTAACATAACTTAACTTAACCGAACCTAACACAAGGCGTTGAATCTCTGTGGAATAAGGCCAAACGAAGGAATAAGAGACAGTCAAGGACTCACCGGCAAATGATTGATACCTACTTGTGGGAATTCATGTGGCGACAGAAAAATAACGTCGTCGAAATCTTTTCACACAAATACTTAGTGACATAAGCCAATATTACTAAAGAATACAATAACTCTTGTATTAGTTTTCAGTTGTATTGCTATAGTTTTTGACCCAATACAAAATTACAATAACAAACATAACTTTTGAACCGCTCATTTCTCCAATAAAAGACTTTCATTTTTGAAAGGAGCATGACAATCTTCATTAAATATCTTATTTTCAAAAAAATTTGAAACAGTCCAAATTTCGGAAAAGCTCCCAATTAAAGTACTCTTGTTTTTCGTCAAATTATGTTTTTATTGTACGCAAGTTAATTTTTATTATTGTTTAATAACAATATATCGTTTCATTCAATCTATAAATGTAATTTTCATTATGGGGTCACCTAGACCCAACACTATATATGCAATCCCACACTAGCTTTCTGAAATTAATTTCTTGTACTTCTTCTTTTGGTTTACTTCTCATTTGAAGCTTATATCGGTCAACTGATTAGGGGTTTTGGGCTGGAATTTCCCCAACTTTGGTTTTATGACATTAAAAGGATATGTTGGTTCTGTACACATAATTAGCAGATTTTCAGAAGACAATCCAAGCCTTTTACAGAAGAACTTATTGCTAACATAGACTAAGTTATTTATCTTCATGTTATCTATACAACATCCAACTTTTCAATTAAACCATCAATATACACCTTAAATAGCAATATAATATATATATATATATATATATATATATATATATATATATATATATGCAGTTAGTGTAATTAATATTGATCACATTAATTTTTTACATGATTTACAGATAAAGGTATATTTTAAGGATAAATAAAACACTATTAAGCATTTCAAACTTTTGTTTTCACATTGTTTAATATTTCGCTGAAAAAATGTACACAAAACGATGTAACACAATAAAACAGTTAGCACTGTGGGGTACTGTTTGAGAAATAAGCGTGCCCATATTGCACCACTTTTGGGGGACAAAAGATATTCGTCACCATGTTCCATTAAAAATGTATTCATGCCTTTAGTTACGATCTCACTCGGCCTTTCATTGTGGCAAACGTGAGTGTAGTGGTAAGAATATTTCAAGTTATTCATATTCATTAGGTTGATGGCTTCTAATATTGGTTTATAGTCGGCGAGATGCAGCATAACGTAATACCTCTTGTCGTACCATTTGTTAAACAGTTTCTTAATCCGTAGTCGCATTCCACCTCATTGTGTGTACGATAATTTATTTGTGTACTGAACGGCTATTAAATTAGATGAGGATAGCTTCAGATTACGACAGGTTAGGTTACTCTTGCACAGTTGCGGTTAGCATTAAAAGGCGTTTAGGTTACGTTAGGGCAGGCTAGGTTATTAGGCGGACTGTGCTAAAATGATGTTGAGTAGGACAGGTTAGACGAGGTTACTATTCAAATTACAATATGTACAAAATCCTGTTAAATTTTTTTTTTGGTGTGTACATCTCAGATTCTGGTGATTGTAAAGCTTAGTAAACTGCATTAAAGTAATTAAATGTCTGAAATAGGTAATGAACGGCGTATAAAATAAATAAAAGATATGTAAGAAATAAATAACTGGAAAAATAAATAAATATCAGGTTGTAACATAAATTCTGCTCGATTAGAAAACGGACGATAGATAACACTGGTCAACACTCATTTTATTGCCAATCATATTAGAGTGATTTTGGGGTAACTTTGTGGTGCTGATTCCGAATATGACATCGGTTTTGCTAGATTGGCTCTAATTTATGAGATAATTGGTACCCCATTGAAACACGTAAAAAGGCAAAAAATTTAATGTTCAGGCGGAGCCTACTTACAAATCGCATTGAAATTGTCTCAAATCATACAAAAGTAAACACATGAAATGCATAATGGCATTTTATTCGGTATAATAACAGATAAACACAGTAAGCTGATTCGCATAATTACAATTAATGTATAGTAAATCTCTGTTTGTACGATTCTCTTTTATGTGGGTTATCAGGACAATCACGTTGGAGGTTCCAGCAATAGTCTGCCATCATGTGTCTGTCCCATCTGCCTTGATGCCTTTCCTCCATCACCTTGATATCTTGATGAAACCTCTCCCCTTGTTCCTAGCTAAAATCACCAAGATTATCCGGAAATCTGCGTAAGTGGCTATGGAGAAAGTGTACCTTTATGGTCATATTAGTACCCAACTTTTCAAAGTTTGTGAGCATGTTTTGCACCAGTTCTTCATAATTGTCTGCTTTGTGGTTACCCAAGAAGTTCTTGACAACTGAGACATAACTGCACCAGGCAGAAGCTTCAACACCATTCATAAACTTTGTGAAATTAGAATCCTTGATAAGTGTACGGATTTGAGGGCCATCAAAGATTCCAGCTTTTAGTTTTTCCATACTTAGTCCAGGGAACGATCTACAAATGTATTTGAAGCAATCGCCATCTTTGTCCAAGGCCAGTAGTGTAGTAGTATACCCGCAAGAAGGGAGACAGAGAATGGATCAATTTAAAAATTTCCCCCCTCACCGTCCTTCATGGCGGTCCTCCACCGTTCTTCATGGCGGTCCCTCCTTTATGAGGTGTCCTTCATGGTCCTTCAAAAAAATAAATAAATAAATAAAATAAAAAATAAATTTAAAAAAATTAAATTTAAAAAATTAAATTTTAAAAATTAAATTTTAAAAATGATTCGTCTTCACCTTCCTTCAAAAAAATTTAAGAAAGGATTGAGCCTCGCCTTCCTCCTTCAAAAAAGTTCTTTCATGAGGCAAACAAGAACAAACATGAAAAAACATACATACATTCAAGTACTTTCTGTTCAGGCAAGTTAGAAGACAGTAGAAATGGAAACGAATATCTGAAAGGTTTTAATAGGCCTAACGAGATTGCGCATTAACACCCAATTTTCGTCTGTTAACAAATTGCGAAGAATACATAAATGAAAATCAGAGTGATCATATCTTAAATCGAAAAACAAGTTCTTTGTTTAATATCTGTATTATGAAAAATAAAATGAATATTTATTATTATAATTTAAATAAATTAATTTCTCTCTTTTTTAAGGGAAACTGGCTTATTTTCAAACGAGATGACCTTCAAATACAATATATACATATAGTACACTCATATTTGTTTATTTACTTTTAAATATGTAGTTTTCTGTTATTTACACCGATATATACCATTACATTCACTTTCACATGCTATCTTCTGGTATGTGAATTAATAATTTTACTATACAGCAAATTTCGTTATAAAATTGCATATGTTAAAAAGAACATCAAGCTGCGTAACACAGCTTTGAAACTGAAGCATCAATTCTGTTATCCTCCTCTAAACAGCCACTTAAATATTATTACTAATATTGATTTATTGTTATTATTACATATATATATGTACACGTGTTAAGAGTATTTAAATTAAATATATTGATTTCAATTCCCTTCGTAATAAAAGCATCTGGCAACTATACCCCCAATCTTGCTATATATTTCTCTCAGTAATTGTTTTCAGGTTAGTTGTTAAGTTTAACTTTCTTCTAAAGACTATTAGCTGCAACTAATCTTGTTATTATTATTATTATTATTATCATACATATATATATATATATATATATATATATATATATAACATCCAAATAAGTAGGTTCGGGTAAAAAAATTTCTTATTAGATGCAATTAAAGAAAACGGGATGTAGAATTTTTGTGGGTTGTCATTTTTAAATAGATGCAGCGGGAAATAGGTACTGAAAGTTGAGAGATTTTTCATTAAGAACCTTTCTACTTGTATTTATAGTTAGGACTATTCACATTACTTTAATTATCATTTCTCTAATTTAACGGCTGTTCACAATTCCTCATAATTCTCATAATAAACATATTTGTTTTCACACCAGTCAGGCCACTGTTTACATCAATCACACAGAATGTTCATGCTTATTGTTTTTGTCATTAGCTGTACCAATCATGTCTTTACAGACTGAAGCCTACAGTTACACAACGTTTAAACTGTTATAATTAATGCTTTATGATATCAGATCTCGTATAAAAAGCATTATTTTCTGTACAAATGGCCACAAAAATACTTTCAATCCTAATATATGTACGTATAGTATGCAACATACGCCTTTTCACCTGTATTAAAAACGTAAAAGTATCATCATGCGATCTTAGTTTCCGCAATGACGTGAGCCCTAACATTTAATTTAAAATTATTTAACAGATCATTCGAGGGAACTGTACATCGATCTCATTATAACTTCTGACTCATAATAACCGCAATACATATTTACACGAGTTCAATTTAAATATATATATATATATATATATATATATATATATATATATATATATATTATACAGTGGTGTAGTGCTAAATAAAGAAGTGAGGGAGCGCATTTTGAAAGTGTTACTCAGATGCGGGGGGACAATAGCGAGCGCGGCGAGCCCATACAGCTGGGGGTCCGGGGGCACTGTAAGCCCCCGGGAAATCTTTTGAAATCTGACCAATTTCAGGGATATTTTGAGGTCATATGCACTGGATATTAGGATATATTCCAAGGTTGAAGATGCAGTATTTCCAGTGTCATTAGATATATGACATCCAGTACGATCAATAAAAATAGCTAACAACTGGAATGATTAACTAAAAAAAAGTTAACAACTGGTACGCCGTGGTGACTGTTTCATCAGATCTTTATATCTTTATAGGCTAGCATTGCCTCAGTCGAAGCTAAAAGAAATGAAACAGTTAATGATTCTTATATTTCTTCTAGGGGTGGAATTAAAATTTCATGACGTTAGAGATTTGTAAGTTCGGATTTATTTGAAATAGTGAGGGAACGCCGTTCCGTCTACCAAAAAAAAGTAAGGGAACGCCGTTCCCACAGCACTACACAATATATATATATATATATATATTATATTATATATATATATATATAAGGAGTTTGTATGTGACATTCCAACAGAAGGCAGGAAGTGTCTGAACCCTGTTTCTCCCATCACTGTCCTCTTCATCTGGCCTTTTACATGTCACGTCTACCCTGTGAGCAGCCCAGCATACTCTCAAATACGCGCTTCTCACTATATTCCTTACTACACACGCATGCATCTTACACACTACACAGTCTTTTCAAAAAAGGTGTAATTTCAGTAGTCTCGGAGATTCGCGATTGTCCCCCTACATTTTCTCAGTAATTGTTTTCAGACTAGTAGCTAAGTTTAACTTTCTTTTAATGACTATTAGTTGCTACTAATCTTCTTCTTCTTCTTATTATTATTATTATCATGTTAATATATTATATAATATAATATATATATAATATATATATATATATATATATAACATCCAAATAAGTAGGTTCGGGTAAAAAACTTTCTCAGTAGATGCAATTAAAGAAAACGGGATGTCGAGTTTGTGTGGATTGTCATTTTTAAATAGATTCAGTGGGAGATAGGTACTGAAACTTGAGAGATTTTTCATGAAGAACCTTCCTAGTTGCAGTCATAGCGTCCATTCACATTACTTTAATTAGCATTTCTCTTATTTATCGACTGTTCACAATTCCTCATAACTCTCATAATAAACGTATTTGTTTTCACTTTTCTTTCATGCCAGACAAGTCTCAGTATTTACATCAATCACACAGAATGTTCATGCTTATTGTTTTTGTTACTAGCTGTACCAAACATGTCTTTACAAATTGAAGCGTACCGTTACACAACGTTTAACATGTTATAATTAATGCTTTATGATAGATCTCTTATAAAAAGCATTATTTTCTGTACAAATGGCCACAAAAATACTTTCAATCCTAATATATGTACGTATAGTATGCAACATACGCTTTTCCAACTGTATTGAAAACGTAAAAGTATCATCATGCGATCTTAGATTCTGCAATGACGTAAGTGAGCCTTAACATATAATTTAAAATTAGTTAACAGATCTTTCGAGGGAACTGTACATCGATCTCATTATATATATATATATATATATATAAGGAGTTTGTATGTGGCATTCCAACAGAAGACAGGAAGTGTCCGAACCCTGTTTCTCACATCACTGTCATCCTCACCTGGCCTTTTTACATGTCTCGTCTACCCTGTGAGCAGTCCAGTACACTCTCAAACACGCGCTTTTTCACTATATTCCTTACTACACACGCATGCATCTTACACACTACACAGTCTTTTCAAAAAGGTGTAATTTCAGTAGTCCAGAAGACTCGCGATTGGCCCCTCCTTCCTGCATGCATCGTATATATTACGAAACAATTTATAAAGTTATCTTTATTGTCCTTATTGTAATGGGTATCACAACCGATTTTTCAATATTATTTAAGTATTATGTTGAACACCATAACACCCCCCCCACAGACTAGTTTCTTAGCATAATCATGAAACATGAAACAAGATTATATTAATATATATGAAAATGAAAATGAAAAGGTTTATTGGCAGACTATAGTCCATATGACAAATATTATTAATACAATGACAGTTCATACACTAAGGATAGAAATATATACAATTGATTAGAAATAATACTGCACTGTCGAAGTTAAGTGGAGCTACAGACAGACGTTTTCGTACCAAGAAGTCCATAGCTTAGAGGATAAATGGCAGGACTCATGGATAGCTTGGATGATCGGGTTGGTTGACTTTTTAATTCTTTGCATTAGACTGTGTTGAGCACGTCTTGTTACCTCCGGGAAGCTCGGAACATTGCGGGTAGCAAACATTTGCGAAGCTGAGCATCTCGGGGGTAATTTATGTAAGAGTCTAAAAGACCTGTTGTACATCAAATTTAGGGTTCTGCCAGAACCTTTTTTATAATTCACCCAGAGTTGCTGACCGTATATATTACTGCAGAAAGCACGAAAGAGTGTCTTTAGCTTCACTTGTACAGAAACGAAAGTTCCTTATGGTCATGTATATATATATATATTATATATATATATATATATATATATATATATTGCTTTCATGTGTGTGTCATATATATATATCCAAAAGTAGTTTGAAGGCTTATTCCATCTCACGACTGACTATAATTATACACTTTAGAGGAGTTTGAAAATTGCATATATTTAGACAAAAAGTATTAGGTCTTAAGCTGATTTCATGTCAATATCAGCGTGCTTCACTGCCCTTTCAGTCATTGTGACCTTAGATCGTACCAGAACTATGGTCTTGACAAAGCACAATGTGTTAAATTTACCAAACAAGGATTACCTATGTTCAGGACTCTGGACATTTCCATACTCAACATCAACTATGCCCATTTGATCGTACCTTTCTTTATGTACATGCAATAGCATCAATTGGTTAAGCTTTCTCTGAATCGTGTTTGAACTCAGATAAGATTTAATACGCACGATATTACTAAACGAGCGTTCACTACAACACGTAATGGAGGCAGGCATCACTATAATTAACTTTGTTTACGTAATCACAGAGGAGATAAGAAATTACTGGTCAGGTGTCAGTGATTGCACGTGTGTAACTACATTACGTAGGATTAACTGCTCAAGGGATTCGTGAACACAAAGTTCATACAGAGGTTGTTAGATGAGTATGTAGTCTTGCAGGAAGGAAGTCTGAGCCCTAGAATGAAGTTACACTCACTAATTATGCTGTGGACGTCTATCCTTTGCATCCTCGAGAAGCAAATCTTTACACTGGACATACATTTTGCACTATACTTCGTTAAAACTCTCAGTTATGGGTATTATAATGAGATACAGAGCTTCATAATGTGCCTTTCTGTAATGATCTTCAGATGCATAGCTACCTTCCGGTGGAACACAATCCTCTTCTAGCCTAGCTGGAACTCTTCTAAATCGAGGCTGTGAGGGTACATCTACCTGACAGGAACCTAGTGACTGTACATTCTTTCAGAAAAGACTAGCCCCTTCATCATTGCGCATATTTCAAAGAGTTTTATCAGTCATACCACCAATACTCTATATATATATATATATATATATATATATATATATATATATATATATATATGACACATATATATATATATATATATATATATATATATATATATATATAGAGAGAGAGAGAGAGAGAGAGAGAGAGAGAGAGAGAGAAGAGAGAGAGAGAGAGAGAGAGAAGAGAGAGAGAGAGAGAGAGAGGTTGCAAAGAATGATGATGCGAAATTTGAATCACAAAATAAGATAGCAGTAAACAGAGTAAAGAGAATAACGGGGCAGATATTGATAGTCTTTAAACGATGGGATAGGAATATAAGGATTCCTATACTGAAAACCCTGATCATACCCAAATTGGAATACTGCTCGGTTCTAACATCCCCATATAAAAAAGAGGACATTAGGCAGCTGTAAGGGATTCAGAGAAGCTTCACAACCAAGATCGATGGGGGGGTGCAAAGAACTAAATTACTGGGAAAGATTATGAAAGCTATTCATATTTTCACTGGAAAGGAGGAGAGAGAGAAACACCATTATTTACACTCGGGAAATAATGAAGAAACTTATCCCTAATCTTACTCTGAACCCTGTAACTTCCTAAACAACGGTGGAAAGTAGAAAAGGAAGACTGCGTCGTGTTCCCAAATTAAAGGCGAGACAGGGAACATCCTTAACCCTGAAAAAAATTAGTTTTGTGGTGAGACGACCAAAACTGTCTAAACAAAAGCCCAAAGACCTAAGGAACATGAAGGGAGTTGCTGTGGACATCTTCAAAAGATGATTAGACGCCTGGCTCAGAACAATCCCCGATGAACGGGACGTACATGGCTATGTGAGGTGGAGAGTACAAGAAAGCACTCGCCCCTCGACCAAGACAGGCCTAGAGGGGACACCAGCCTGACCTTCGTGTGAAGAGAGAACTACGCACGGAACCGCAACGTTGCGTATACACACACATTTTATTCGTGCATTTATCCGTGATTCACTGTCGTCAATTGAATTAACATAACCTACTAATTGTTACCACTGTACACTTAACCGTGATCGTGACATGGTGCTAGCCGTGATTTGAGGGTGTTTACATTTGGGGGTCTCCTCCCGCCATCCCACACAATGCGTCTCAGTCAATGTCTCTCAGCGCAGCCAAAGACAATATTACGGACGATACAAAGATCAGCAGAAAAATCAACGAGTGGTACAAAACTTCAAAATAAATCCAATTACCTTCCAAACAACACAGGACAATAGGAAAGTCAGAATGTGTAGTGTCCCCAAACTAAAGGCCTGACAAGAGACCTCCTCAACACTGAAGGAAATTAGCCTGGTTGTCAGTGGGCCAAGACATTTTAACCAGCTTCACCTTCATGTGAAGAGAGACCGACGCAGAGGGGGGGGGGCACTACCATCGAGTATAGCAATTTAACTTGAAGTAGTAGCATTATTAAATATTTAAATTAAATAGATGATTCTTTCGCAATAAAAATTAGGTGGTAACCTACATCTTAACACATAGCTATCATATCTACAGCTAATTACGCAAAAGTACATTTCTCTTTCATATTGAGTTGCCAGATAGCAATATTTATTAAATTAAACCATATATTAATCATCCATTTATACACAATATTTAAATGGATGATTAATATATGGTTTAATTTAATAAATATTGCTATCTGGCAACTCAATATGAAAGAGAAATGTACTTTTGCGTAATTAGCTGTAGATATGATAGCTATGTGTTAAGATGTAGGTTACCACCTAATTTTTATTGCGAAAGAATCATCTATTTAATTTAAATATTTAATAATGCTACTACTTCAAGTTAAATTGCTATACTCGATGGTAGTGCCCCCCCCCCTCTGCGTCGGTCTCTCTTCACATGAAGGTGAAGCTGGTTAAAATGTCTTGGCCCACTGACAACCAGGCTAATTTCCTTCAGTGTTGAGGAGGTCTCTTGTCAGGCCTTTAGTTTGGGGACACTACACATTCTGACTTTCCTATTGTCCTGTGTTGTTTGGAAGGTAATTGGATTTATTTTGAAGTTTTGTACCACTCGTTGATTTTTCTGCTGATCTTTGTATCGTCCGTAATATTGTCTTTGGCTGCGCTGAGAGACATTGACTGAGACGCATTGTGTGGATGGCGGGAGGAGACCCCCAAATGTAAACACCCTCAAATCACGGCTAGCACCATGTCACGATCACGGTTAAGTGTACAGTGGTAACAATTAGTAGGTTATGTTAATTCAATTGACGACAGTGAATCACGGATAAATGCACGAATAAAATGTGTGTGTATACGCAACGTTGCGGTTCCGTGCGTAGTTCTCTCTTCACACGAAGGTCAGGCTGGTGTCCCCTCTAGGCCTGTCTTGGTCGAGGGGCGAGTGCTTTCTTGTACTCTCCACCTCACATAGCCATGTACGTCCGTTCATCGGGGATTGTTCTGAGCCAGGCGTCTAATCATCTTTTGAAGATGTCCACAGCAACTCCCTTCATGTTCCTTAGGTCTTTGGGCTTTTGTTTAGACAGTTTTGGTCGTCTCACCACAAAACTAATTTTTTTCAGGGTTAAGGATGTTCCCTGTTCGCCTTTAATTTGGGAACACGACGCAGTCTTCCTTTTCTACTTTCCACCGTTGTTTAGGAAGTTACAGGGTTCAGAGTAAGATTAGGGATAAGTTTCTTCATTATTTCCCGAGTGTAAATAATGGTGTTTCTCTCTCTCCTCCTTTCCAGTGAAAATATGAATAGCTTTCATAATCTTTCCCAGTAATTTAGTTCTTTGCACCCCCCCATCGATCTTGGTTGTGAAGCTTCTCTGAATCCCTTACAGCTGCCTAATGTCCTCTTTTTTATATGGGGATGTTAGAACCGAGCAGTATTCCAATTTGGGTATGATCAGGGTTTTCAGTATAGGAATCCTTATATTCCTATCCCATCGTTTAAAGACTATCAATATCTGCCCCGTTATTCTCTTTACTCTGTTTACTGCTATCTTATTTTGTGATTCAAATTTCGCATCATCATTCTTTGCAACCTCCTCTCTCTCTCTCTCTCTCTCTCTCTCTCCCTCTCTAATAGTACAGGGTGGGTGGAAAGTAGCTCCCTATTATGGATTGGTAAAAAATACGTATATTATCCATTTATTCAGAAGAAATAATATGAAAAGGTAGGCATACCATGGTAGGTTTTCTCTAAAAATTCAATGTGGGCTCCAACTCTTTCCACAGCTTCTGGAGCCGCCCAGGAATGGCGTCCACTGACTTTAGCAGGAACTCCGGCGGGATGGAGGACATGACTTCCGAATTCGGTCCTCCAGTTCTTCCAATATCCTCGGTTTGGTGCGGTTAGACTGCTTCCTTTACCCACCCCCAAAGAAAGAAGTCGCACGGTGTCAAGTCGGGGCTCCTGGCTGGCCATTGATGTGGACCACGACGACCCATCCAAGCCCAGGAAGTGGGCATCCAGCCACTCACGGACAACAGAGCGAAGTGCGGAGGG